>PVKU01007414.1:43338-87996 GCA_004027475.1 Anoura caudifer
GCACAATTTACAATAGCCAAGTGTTGGAAGCAACCTAGGTGCCCATCAGTAAATGAATGGATCAAGAAACTTTGGTACATTTACACAATGGAATTCTATGCAGCAGAAAGAAAGAAGGAACTCCTACCCTTCGCGACAGCATGGATGGAGCTGGAGAGCATTATGCTAAGTGAACTAAGCCAGGCAGTGAAGGACAAATGTCATATGATCTCACCTTTAACAGGAACTTAATCAACAAAACAAGCAAACAAGCATAATATAACCAAAGACACTGAAATTGAGAAGGGGTTGAGAGTCACCAGAGGGGAGAGGGGAGGGAATTTCAGGGGGAAAAGGGAAGAGTTTAGAGCAACAAATATAAAGGTCACATGGACAAAACTAGCAGGGGTGGAAATGGGAGGGGGTGGGGAGGGCTGGGGCGGTGGGCTGGAATGGGAGCAAAAGACAGAAAACTGTACAAGAACAATTAAAATAAAAAAAAAATCAACCATCAAAATGTGTTAATGCAGGTAGCGTGGCCGAGCAGATTGAGGGTCCAGTGTCTGAAGGCATAGGTTTGAATCCCACCACCGCCATAAATTAATTAATTAATTAATTAATTAATTAATGACAATAAAATATTCTGCCCCATAAATTTGCATATTATGGAAAAATCACCCTTATAAAATGTGAAAACCTTGTTTTATTATAAAATTCTATGTACTGCAAGTGCTTTTTTGAAAACCTCTGAGAAATTTGTAACCAGGAAGCTTGAGTTCTGGCCACTTGTTGCTGTGTATACACAACACAAAAATCTGTGTGGGAAGAAATAGGAAGCATTCCTGTTCTGAATTCTTCCCTTCCACAAGACACAGAACCTCCCTTGCTCCCCCAAAAATTGCAAACCAAAGCCATGCCCAGAAGTTCCCCATTATTGCTTACTCATCCCTTTGGATCTTAAACCATCCAGGCAAATAGATGTCTGTCTTTTCTGGCATATGCATTTGTGGGTTTCAGAGTTGCCCTAATCTCACAGCAGCACTCTCTCTCTCCCAGAGTCTGCAGTGCACTGCCAGGTCACTCTAGAATCACGGGTATCCAACCTGAAGCCTATGGGCTGCATGCAGCCCAGGATGGCTATCAATGAGCCCAACACAATATCATAAATTTAGTGAAAACATTATGAGATTGTTTTTTGTTTTTGTTAGTGTTTGTGTATTTAATGTGGGCCTAAGACAACTCTTTTTCTATGAGTATGGCACAGAGATGCCAAAAGATTGGCAACCCCTGCTCCAGATGGTCATGCAGGGGAGCCTCCATCTATGAGGAACTTTCCAGATCATGCCTCCATGTTTTGTTCTTAGTATCCATGCACTGCTCTCAGAGTGAGGGAGAGGAAGATGTCCAGGACTCATGTGCCATGCTGTATTGGATTGTAGCATCCCAAGGACTAGAGCCCAGTGAGATACACATTCCAGTGTGGGACACTGCTCCTGGGGATCCTGCTTTCAGCCATGGGAGCATAAACCCCAGGTGGGCCTGGCATTTGTTGTTCCCACCCATACAGGGGAAGAGCAAGAGCCCAAGAAACCAAGAGGGCAACAGAGCAAACTTCTGCCCATGTGCTATTTAAAAGTCTTCTCCAAAAATTCTATGCACTCTGGAAGCCATTAGGAGGGTCCAGCTTTTCAAACAGTCAGGCTCATTGTTGGCCGCATTTGTCTTTGCCCTTCTTTTGGCCATCATGTTTCATAAGGGACCAGTCTCTAGTCACACATGCTTCATGCAAGCTCCCTTCTGCTGAGTCACAAGTTGCTCAGCAGCCTTGGGCAACACCTGCTGACTTGTTTATTTTTGATAGTTGCCTTTTTTATAGTTTGTCTTGAGCAATCTTTCTGCTCTGATGGCCCCTCTCTTTGGAGAAGGCAGATTGTTTCAATCTTCCACCTTGTCAGCTCTTTCCACACCCTATCTTCTCCAGGTGGGAGGGGGAGCAACCTCTTGTGGCAGATTGGGGTTACACTGAACTGGGGTCTCCCTTGTTCTCAAGTGATCTCTGGTCCAGCCTACTCCATTACAAAATGATTACATCATCTGGTCATTGAAGGAATTAATTTTAGTACTTCAGAATACAGGAAACAAATGATAGGCCAAAAGTTTCTAGAGTGGGATTTTGTGGATTAGATAGGTAGAAAAGCATAACAAAAAGGTTGCAAGGGCATCTACTCTGTGACTTAGAAGCCTGACAGTACCTCACCACCATCCCAGATGACCAGGAAATGGCCATCGCTTCATAGTTCTCTACATCAAGCAGTCCTAGATTTTTTTTAAATTTTTATTTTAATTGTTGTTCAAGTACTGTTTTCTGCCTTTTCCTCCCATCCCAGCCCTACCCACCTTCCTCCAATTTCCACCTCCACCTCGTTTTTGTCCATGTGTCCTTTATACTTGGTCCTGTAAACCTTTCCCCTTTTCCCCTGAAATTCCCTCCCCTCTCCCCTCTGGTCACTGTCAGCCTGTTCTCTATTTCAGTGTCTTTGGTTATATTTTGATTATTTGTTTGTTTTGTTGTTTAGGGTTCTGTTAAAGGTGAGATCATATAATATTTATCTTTCACTGCCTGGCTTATTTCCCATAGCATAATGCTTTCTTGTTCTCCTCTAGGACTTTAATGGTATCATAGCTTATATTTAAATCTTTTATCCACCTTGAATTTATTTTTGTGTATGGTGTAAGCTGGTACTCGAGTTTCATTTTTTTTGCATGTAGCTGTCCAGTTCTCCCAACACCACTTGTTGAAGAGGCTATTTTTACTCCATTTTATGTTGCTGCCTCCTTTGTCAAATATTAATTGACCATAGAGAATTGGGTTTACTTCTGGGTTCTCTATTCTATTCCACTGGTCCCTGTGTCTGTTTTTGTGCCAGTACCAGGCTGTTTTGATTACAGTGGCCTTGTAATACACTTTGGTTTCAGGTATTGTAATCCCTCCTACTTGGCTCTTCTTTCTCAAAATTGCTGCAGCTATTCGAGGTTGTTTATGGTTCCATATAAATTTTTGAAATGTTTGTTCTATGTCTGTGAAATATGCCATTGGTAATTTAATAGGTATTGCATTGAATCTGTAAATTGCTTTGAGTAGTATGGACATTTTGATTATGTTAATTCTTCCAGTCCATGAATACGGTACATGCTTCCATTTGTTTGTGTCTTCCTTGATTTATTTTTTCAGTATTGTGTAGTTTTCTGAATACAGGTCTTTTACCTCCTTGGTTAGGTTTATTCCTAGGTATTTTATTTTTCTCATTGCTATACCAAATGGAATTTTTTCCCAGATTTCTTCTTCTGATGTTTTATTGTTGATATACAAAAATGCCTTTGATTTCTGGATATTGACTTTGTATCTTGCTGTTTTACCAAATTCATTTCTTAGGTCAAGCACTTATTTGATAGAGTTTATAGGATTTTCTATGTACACTATCATGTCATTTGCACACAGCGGCAGTTTTGTTTCCTCCTTTCTGATTTGGATACCTTTTATTTAGTTCTTATCTGATCACTGTGGCTAAAACTTCCAATTTTATGTTGAATAGAAGTGGTGAAAGTGGACAACCTTGTCTTGTTCCTGATCTTAGTGGAAAAGATTTTAGTTTTTGCCCATTGAATATGTTGTTGTCTGTAGGTGTCTCATATATGGCCTTTATTATGTTGAGGAATGCTTCCTCTATTCCCACTTGCTGAATGTTTTTTATTATAAATGGGTGATATTCCTTATCAAATGCCATTTCTGCATCTATTGATATGATCATATGATTTTTGTCTTTGCTTTTGTTTATGTGATGCATTACATTTATTGATTTGTGAATATTGTATCAGCCTTGCATCCCTGGGATGCATCCCACTTGGTCATGGTGTATGATCTTTTTTATGTATTGTTGTCTGTGGTTTGACAGTGTTTTGTTGAGGATTTTAGCATCTATGTTCATCAGCAATATTGGCCTGATGTTTTCTTTCTTTGTTATATCTTTATCTGGTTTGGGGATTAGTTTGATGCTGGCTTCATAACAAGAGTTTAGGAGTCTTCCATCATTTTGGATATTCTGGAATAGTCCGTGAAAGATAAGGGTTAGCTCTTCCTTAAATGCTTTGTAGAATTCTCCTTTGAAACCATCTGGTCCAGGGCTTTTGTGTGTTGGGAGTTTTTTGATTACTGCTTCAATTTCATCTGCTGTTATGTTCTGTTCAGGCTTTCTGCTTCTTCTTCATTCAGTTTTGGCAGATTATATTTTTCTGGAAATTTGTCCATTTCTGCTAGGTTTTCCAATTTCTTGGCATACAGTTCTTTGTAGTAATTTCTTACAGTCCTTTGTATTTCTGTGGTCTCAGGTGTAATCTCTCCTCTTTCATTTCTGATTGTGTTTATTTGTATCCTCTCTCTTTTTTTCTTGATCAGCCTGCTTAAAAGCTTGTTGATTTTACTTTTTCAGAGAACCAGCTCCTGAATTCACTGATCCTTAGAATTGTGTTTTTAGTCTCTATATCATTTAGTTATGCTCTGATCTTAGTTATTTCCTTCCTTCTACTTGCACTGGGCTGTCTTTGTTGTTGTTCCTCAAGTTCCTGTAGGTGTAGGGTGAGGTTGTTTGTTTGAAATGTTTCTATCTTTTTTAGGTAGGCCTCTATGAATTTCCCTCTGAGGACTTACTTTGCTGTGTCTCATAAATTTTGGGTTGTTGTAAGATCATTTTCATTTGTTACCAGAATCTTTTTGATTTCTTTCTTAATTTCATTCTTGACACATTCATTGTTTAATAGCATGCTATTCAATCTCCATGATTTTGAGTGTTTCGAGTTTTGTTCCTTAGGGTTGGTTTCTAGTTTCAGTCCCTTGTGTTCTGAGAAAATGCTTTGTAGGATTTCAATTTTTTTGAATTTGTTGAGGCTTGTTTTATGTCCTATCATGTGGTCTATCTTTGAAAATGTTCCATGTGCACTTGAAAAGACTGTGCATTTAGTTTCTTTGGGGTAAAAGGCTACATATATATATATATATATATATATATATATATATATATATATATAATCACTTTAGTCCATTTCATCTAGGGCATTGTTCAATGCCACAATATTTTTGTTGATATTTTGTTTGGAAGACCTGCCCATTTTTGACAGTGGGGTGTTAAAATCCCCAACTATAATTGTTTCCCTATTAATATCTTTCTTGAAGTCATCTAAGATTTTCTTTATATATTTGGGTGCTCCTATGTTGGGTGCATATATATTTACAATGTTTATGTCTTCTTGTTGGATTCTTCCCTTGGGTATTATGAAGTGACCTTCTGGGTCCATTTTTGTGTCTCCTTGTTTGAAATCTATTTTTTCTGATATAAGTATTGCTACCCTGGCTTTTTTTTCCTGTCCATTTGCTTGGAATATTTATTTGAAGCCTTCCACTTTCAGTCTCTGTAGGTCTTTTATCCTGAGGTAGATCTTTTGTCCTGTGTAGGTCTTTTATCTCTTGTAGGCAGCATATGTGTGGGTCATGCTTTCTTATCCATTCAGCTATTCTATGTCTTTTGATTGAAGAATTAATTGCTTATACATTTAATAATTTTATTGATAGATATTTATTCATTGACATTTTCATACCTGTTCCTGCCCCCCCTTCCTTCCTTTCCTTAATGCTGTCCCTTTAACAAACCTTGAGAGCTGGTTTGGTGGACTTCTATTCTTTTAGACTTCTTTTATCTGGGAAGCTCATTTGGACTTCTACCTTTATTGAAAGCCTTGCTGGGTAAAGTAGTCTTGGTTGCAGGCCTTTGGTTTTCATTACTTGGAATATTTCTTGCCATTCTCTCCTGGCTTGGAGTGATTCCCTTGAGAAGTCAGCTGCTTGTCTTATCAGGGCTCCCTTGTATGTTACTTCCTGTTTCTCCTTTGCTGCCTTTAAGATTCTCTCTTCGTCTTGGAATTTTGCCATTTTAATTATGATGTTTCTAGAGGTGGGCTTTTTGGGTTCCTCTTGATTGGGACTGTCTGTGTTTGCTGGATTTGTGTGACTTTTTCTCTCATTAAATTAAGGAAGTTTTCCATCATTACTTTTTCAATCAGGTTTTCTATTCCTTGCTGTTCTTCTTGTCCTTCTGGTATCCTTATTATATGGATATTATTATGTTTCATATTGTCTTGCACTTCCCTTAATCCTTGTTCATTCTTTCTGAGCCTCTTTTCCTTTTCTTGTTCTTTCTGGATGTTTTTTTCTACCTTGTCCTTCAGCTCACTGATCCAATCTTCTGCTTCATGGATCCTGCTTTGTCTTCCTTCTACTGTGTTCTTCAGTTCTAGTTCTCCCTTTTAATTAAGTCTTTCTGTGCACTGCTACCTCTCTGAGCCCTTGCTGCCCACCTTTGGTCAATCTATGAGGCATCCAGAGTGGAGATAATGGCTCCCTCCTCCTTCCTCTTTATTTGCCTGGCTGCTTCATGTGAGAGTTCCTTGCACAGTGGATGAGGGCCTTTATGGTGTAATTCCACTTTGTTATAGTTGGTCATTCCTAACAAGTTCCCAGCTTTCCACAGATACCAACTATCTGACCAGTCCAGAGACTATCTGTTATCATGGCCAGTCATGGCCCATCTCTTTTTCCATGTCCAGGCATCACCAGGCTCCCCAATTTCTCTAATACTGTCCCAGCCAGCTACCAGATTTCCAGCCAGGGCACATCGCTGGATGTGTGTGTCTAACAGAAGTGGCTTTAATCACTCAGATCTATCCTGATGCAAATCTGTAACTTGCATGCTCTGTGAGGGGAGTCAGCTGCTAAGTTACCATACCTGAACTGGCTCTCCTCCAAAGCTCCTGTGGCACCATGGTCTCTGGCACAGGGCCTAGCAACTTTCCTATCAAACTATAAAATCTCTTTACTAACCATATTTAAACATCTTCTGAAAACTTTGGCCTCCAAACTTGTTACCAGCTGGGATTCTATTGGCTATTCATTCTGTTCTTCAGAAGATCAACTAGGTGTCCCATCTGCATGCATGAGCAAGTTGGTTCAGCTCCTACCAACCTCAAGGCCATGTTCTGTACCCAACAACAGTTAAATATTTTAACCCAGCTCTTCCTTCACTAGTAACATTTTTTTCATATATACTTTATTTGAGGAGCACTGAAGATAGTTGATCTTTGTTTCAACATTATCTACTCATATATCTAAGCACTCAGAACATTGAACTGTGTGTTAGTCACCTAATTTTAGCTAAGTCAATAAGTAATGTTCTGAGAAGTTCATAGATTGGTGGATAGCTAAAAAATGATTTTTTGTTTTTTTATTATAAAATTGATGACAGGTTTGAGGCAACAATAAAAAATATTTCTCATGATGTCAAGTATCTGTTAGTATGTTTACATCTCCTGCTATTGAAATTATTACCTAAAGATAGAAATGAAATGGTAGATAAAGAGCTTCCCATTGTGTAAATCAGGGGTGTCAAGCTCGTTTTCACCAGGGACCATGTTAGCATTATGGTTGCCATCAAAGGTCCCAATGTAATTTCAACTTCTTAACATTTAGCGAGTAGTTACATTTATACAGTTCCAAAATTATTTTGGCCCTTTGAAGGCAACCACAAGGCTGATGTGGTCCCTGGTAAAAATGAGTTTGACACCCCTGGTGTAAATATACCATAGTTATTTTATCCACTCCTTTACTAATGGGCATGGATGAATCTGGAGAGCTTTATGCTAAGTGAAATAAGCCAGATGATGAAAGACAAATACCATATGATCTCACCTATAAGTAGAACCTAATCAACAAAACAAACAAGCAAGCAAAATTTAACCAGAGATGTTGAAATAAAGGAAAAAAAAACTGTAATCAGAGGGGAGCGTTAGGGAGACAACATTGGGGAAAAGGGGAAGGGTCATCAAAGAAGATGTATAAAGACAAATTGAGAAACTCAAAGCAGGTAAGATCAAGGGTGGCTGGTAGGGATGGTTGGAGCAGGGAAAGTCATGGTGGGAAAATGCAGACAACTGTACTTGAACAACAGTAAAAAAAAGAGCTTTCCAAGACAAGAAAAAACTGAGAAAGTTCATCATCTCCAAACAATTACTATATGAAACAGATGAAAACTATGAACAATAAAATGAGAATAATATATATCAACTAACAATTGAATCTGAAAAACAAACTAAGCAAACAAGAAGTACAGAAACAGAGTCATAGATAGAGGGAGTGTATTGGTGATTGCCAGAGTAAAGGGGTTGTGAGAGAATGGGTGAATAGGTGAGGGAATTAAGAAGTAAACATAGGGGAAGAGTCAAGTCAAACAACATGTATAAAGGCCCCTAGGACAAAGACAACATGGGGGTGGGAAGGATTTGATGTAGGTAGTGGGGATGGATAAGACAGAGGAGAGTAATGGGGTGGGGAGAATGAGGACAGCTGTAATTGAACAGCAATTTTTTTTAAATAAAAGTTTTGGTAAAATACAAAAAAAGAAATACAAATAGGTAGTTACAGAATAGCCATGGGGTTGTAAAATACTGTATAGGAAATGGAGTAACCAAAGAATGAATACACATGACCCATGGGCATGAACAATGTTTGGGTTATTGTTTGAGGGAGTGTGGGATGGTGGGTGGAGGGGAGCAAAGGGAGAAATATAAGGACAACTGTAATAGCATAATCATAAAATGTAATGAAAAAACTTGTTACTTTATTAATTCTATATAGTGCATATCTTAACATGAAAAACTAATATCAATACAGGGAGAATTTTGGATTTCATAAAATTAATTTTTCTTTGGTTTATTAAGATATTAATACACTTTTTTGTGTATCAATATAAATGTCTGTATATACTCATTATCTCTATCCTCCCAGCAGATAATTTTTAAAATATAAAGTGAAGCCAAAAAATATATCAAAGAATTCTTATTGTTCCATTCTATATCAGTACAAAGCAGACACCTTATTTTTTAACAAAATTTTTACTCATTTGCTAAGATGTTTGGGTTTTGGTCAATTGGAGAAGATCATGGTAGGATGATATCATGACTTTTTGGGGATAGAAAACTGCCAAACTGAAGGCAATTATCCATTCTGGACAATCCACGACACCACAAAGAAACCATTATCCCAGGATGCACAAATGAAGTGTGCCAACACAAGATCACTGCTGCTAATCCAATGCCGATGGGAGTTCTGAATCTGGGGTGTTGTAAAAAATCTGTAGGGGGATAAATGCAGACAACTGTAATTGAACAACAATAAAATAATTAAAAGAAACAGAAACTTTATTCAGGTAAACAGTTTGCAAACAGAAATGGCCCTCAGTTGAAACTGAAAGTACACTTCCTCAAGACCTGAAAGGCCCACTTATTAAAGAAATTTTCTACACTGGTCCCTCATTGGTATATTTTATTCAAGAAGACTCTAAAATCTCAAAGTTTGACTGGTCCAAATAGCACTGTCCTGTTTGGAAAGAAGCACATGTTCTGGTTCCTTGTTACGGAGCTGTTCTGATTGGTTGTTAAAGATGGAAATGAGGATATAGCTACAAAATTCCAATTGGACACAGAAGGTCTCAGTCCCCCTAGTCTAAGTAAAATATAAGTACATTTTTTAAGAGTTAGCTCAGACAGCAGGGACAGACTGCAGGAATCTGACAGCCCAGTCTGACTTTTTCCTGATATTCAGTTGCATGAATGGCTGCCAAACTCTGATTATTAATTTGGGCCCAATTGACCACAAAGAGTTCCTGTTAGGTATATTTCTTCTTGGGATCAACAGGTTGTTATTGCATTATCCTAGATCTGTTTAATTCAGGTTTTCACAAGGGACATAAGTTATTTAAATTATTTGAGGAAAGGGTATCTAACCTATAGAAAAGTTTTAAAAGAGTTTATTTGAGCCAAAATTTTGAGAACATACCAGGAAGAAAAAACTCAATGAATTTAGAAAATAGTCTCGAAAATTACATTTCACGGTTCTTTTCAGGTATTTATTTTAAAGTATATTTTATTGATTTTGTTATTAGAGTTGTCCCATTTTTTTCTCCCCTCTATCCCTCTCTGCCCTGCAGCCCCCTTCCTCCAGCATTCCCACCCCCTTAGTTATGACCATGGGTTTTACATATAAGTTCTTTTCTCTATTTCCTATAATATTCCTAACCCTCCTATTTTATGCCTACCAGTTATGCTTCTTATTCACTGTACTTTTCCCCCATTTTCCCCTCCCCACTGATAATGCTGCATGTGATCTCTACTTCTGTGATTCCATTCCTGTTCTATTGTTTATTTAGCTTGTTTTGATTTTTTTAGGTTCAGTTTTTGATAGTTGTGAGTTTGATGTCATTTTATTGTTTATAGTTTTGATCTTTTTCTTAGATAAGTCCCTTTAACATTTCATATAATAAGGGCTTGGTGATGATGAACTCTTTAACTTGACCTTATCTGGGAAGCACTTTATTTGCTCTTCCATTCTAAATGATAGCTTTGCTGGAGAGAGTACTCTTAGATGTTGAGTAATTACCTTTCATGCTTTTGAATTCTTCATTTCAGCTCCTTCTGGCTTACAAAGTTTCTTTTGAGAAATCAGCTGACAGTCTTATGGGGACTCCTTTGTAGGTAACTGTCTGCTTTTCTCTTGCTACTTTTAATATTCTCTCCTTATCTTTAAACTTTTTAAATGAAATTATGATGTGTTTTTGTGTGTTTCTCCTTAATCCAACTTCTTTGGGATTCTCTGAGGTTTCTGGACTTGCAAGTCTATTTCCTTTAACAGATTGAGGGAGTTTTTCTTTGTTATTTTTTCAAACAAGTCTTCAATTTCTTGTTTTTTTCTCTTCTCCTCTGGCACCTTTATAAGTTGGATGTTGGAACATTTATAGCTGTCCCAGAGTATCCTAAGCCTCTCCTCATTTTTTTTTAAAATTCTTGTTTCTTCATTCTGTTCCAGTTGCATGTTTATTTCTGCTTTCTGCACCAGATCATTGTTTTGAGTCCTGGTTTTCTTTTCTTCACTGTTGGTTCCCTGTATATTTTCACTTTCTTTTTCTTATTTCAGAGTTTTTTTATTATTTTATTGTTTATGCTATTACAGTTGCCACATTTTTACCTCTTCATCTCCTCCACCCAGCCCACAGACCAATTTCCATATCATCCCTATCATCATTGTCCATGTCCACAGGTCATGTATATGACCCCTCCCTACTTAAAGCTGCCAGTCTTTTTTGTTATTCTGTGCCTCGTGTTCTATTTTGCTCATTAGTGTATTTTGTTCATTAGAGTCATGTTGTAAGTAAGATTATGTAGTATTTGTCTTTCACCAACTGGCTTATCTCACTACCATTTCAATCCATGGTGTCAGAAAAGGTAGGAGTTCCTTCTTTCCTTCTGCTGTGTAGTATTCCATTGTGTAAATGTACCACAGTTTTTAATCCACTCATCTGCTGATGGGCACTTAGACTGTTTCCAAATCCTGCCTATTATAAATAGCACTGCTATGATCATTGAGGTGCATTAATTCTTTTGGATTGGTGTTTGAGGTGGCTAGGGTATAATCCCAGCAGTGGAAACACTGGGTCAAAAGGCAGTTCATTTTTTTTTTATGTAATTCCACACTGTTTTCCACAGTGGCTATACCAGTCTGCATTCCTACCAACAGTGTACTAAAGTTCCCTTTTCTCCACATTTTTGCCAGCATTTGTTTGTTGATCTATTAATAATAGACATTCTGTCAATTGTGAGGCATATATCATTGCAGTTTTTACTTTGCTTCTTTCTTATGGCTAGTGAGGTTCAGCATTTTTTCATGTCTATGGGACATCTGTATGTCCTCCTTGGAGAAGTATCTATTCAGGTCATTTGGTCATTTTTAATTGGATTATTTGTCTTCCTGGTCCTATAAATTCCATATATATTTTGGAGATTAAAACTTCATCTGTTGTATTGTTGGTAAATATGTTATCTCATACAGTTTCCTTTTTATTTTGATGATGGTCTCTTCCTTTTATTTTTTATTATTGTTCATGTAGTTATCTTCATTTTCACCCCATCATACTGCCCTGCCCTACCCATCTCCACCTCCTACATTTGGACTTACCACTTTGGCTTTATCCATGTGTCCTTCATAAACGTCCCACAATGGCTCTTCTCCTATTCCCCCCATTATCCCTCTCCTCCATCTACTCTGGTTACATTCTCTTTAATCTTTACTTAAGTGTCTCTGGTTGTATTTTACTCACTTGTTTGTTGTGTTGATTAGGTTCCACTTAAAGGTGAGATCATATGGTATTTGTCTTTCACTGCCTGGCTTATCTCACTTATCGTAATGCTCTCCAGTTCCATCTATGCTATCATGAAGGGTATGAGCTCCTTTTTCCTGCTATGTAGTATTCCATTGTGTAAATGTACCACAACATTTTTTTTATCTATTGCTTTACTGTTGGGCACTTAGGTTTCTTCTATCACTTCGCTGTTGTAAATAGTGCTGCAATGAACATTGGGGTGCATAGGTTCTTTCGAATTTGTGTTTCAGAATTCTTAGGTTATAGTCCCAGGAGTGGAATTGCTGGGTCAAAAGGCAATTCTTTTTTAAAATTTTCTGAGGAAATTCCATGCCGTTTTCTACATTGGTTGCACTAGTTTGCATTCCCACCAACAGTGTATTAGGGTTCCCTTTCTCCACATCCTTACCAGCACTTGTTGTTTGTTGATTTATTGATGATAGCCATTCAGACATGTATGAGGATATCTCATTATGGTTTTAATTTGCATTTTTCTGATTATTAGTGACACTGAGCATCTTTTCATATGTCTATTGACCATCTGTATGTCCTCTTTGGAGAAGTTTCTATTCAGGTCCTTTGTCAATTTTTTCACTGGGAACTCTCAGCAAATTGGGAATAGAGGGAACTAATCTAGATGTAGTAAAGCCTATATGATTAATCCACTGCCAGCATCTTACCCAATAAACAAAAATTACAAATGTTTCCCTTAAAATAGGAAAAAAATAGGGATATCCATTTTCACTTCTCATATGCAACATAATGATGGAAAAACTAGCTACAGAAATCCAACAAGAAAAAGAAATAAAAGACATCCAAATTGGAAAGGAAGAACTAACACTGTCATTATTTGTAGATAACATGATGTTATACATAGAGAACACCAATCCATCTACTAGGCACTCATAGAACTGATAAATGTTTCAGCAAAGTAGCAGGATACAAAATTAATATCCAAAAATCAGTTGCATTGTTTTTAATATTTTATATTTTGTCCAATTGCTATCCTTATTTCCCCCCTTTATACTCTCCTGCCTTACCCAATTTGTTTATGATGGTCATTCTGATTGGTGTGAAGTGGTATCTCATTGTGGTTTTAATTTGCATCTCTCTGGTGGCTAGATGATGAGCATCCTTTTATATGTCTCTGGGCCTTCTTTATGTCCTCCTTGGAGAAGTGTCTGTTCAGGTCTTTTGTGTATTTTTTAATTGTTTTTTTTTGTTGTTGTTGTTGTTGTTCCTGTAGTGGAGTCATGTCAGTTCTTTATATATTTTGGAATTCAAAGCCTTATTTGAGGTATCATTTGCAAATATATTTTCCCATAGGTTGTTTCCTTTCATTTTTTTTTTTTGATGTTTTCTTTAGCCATGCAGAAGCTTTTTAATTTGTTTAAGTTTCATTTGTTTATTCTTTCTTCTATATCCCTTGTTCTAGGGGACATATGTAAAAACAGTGCTGCATGGCATATCTGTGTTTTCCCTACCTGTATTTTCCTCTAGGAATTTAAGTGTCATTATTTATATTTCAGTCTTTTATCCATCTTCAGTCTATTTTTGTTTATGGTGTAAGTTGTTGGTTGAGTTTAATTTTTTTTGCACGTAGCTGTCTAGATTTCCCTACACTATTTGTTGAACAGTCTATTTTTACTTCATTTTATGCTCCTGCTTCTTTGTCAAATATTAGTTAATGATAGAGACTTGGGTTTATTTCTGGGCTCTCTATTCTATTCCATTGGTCTATGTGATTATGTTATTCCAGTACCAGACTATTGTGATTACAGTGGCCTTGTAATATAGTTTGATATCTGATATTGTTATATTCCTGTTGTTCTTCTTTTCCAACTTTTTGAGGCAATTTGGGGTCACTTTCTTTCCATATAAGTTTTTGAAATATTTGTTCTAAAGCTGTGAATATCACTGGAATTTTAGCAGAGATTTTGTTGAATCCATAGATTGTTTTGGGTAGCATAAACATTTTGATAATGCATATTCATCCATTCCATAAACACAATATATGCTTGCATTTATTTGCTTCTTCATCCTTTTTTTCATTATTCTGTAGTTTTCTGAGTACAGTTTTCTACCTGCTTAGTTAAGTTTATTCCTAGGTACTTTAGTTTTCTTGTTGCTATAGTAAATGTGGTTTCCCCCCATTTATCTTCCTGATGTTTCTTTATGGGTGTACAAAATTGACTTAAATTTCTTAATATTTTGTATCCTGCTATTCTGCCAAAATCACTTATCAGTTCATGTAGTGTTGTGATGGAGCTTGCAGAGCTTTCTATGTACAATATCATGTCTTCTGAAAAATAATAAGTGTTATTTCCTCCTTTGGATCTTGGATGCCTTCTATATCCTTTTCTTGTCTGATCTTTTGTGAATGGATAGGACTACCAATACTATATTAAATAATAGTGGTGAAACCAGAATCTTGTCTTGTTCCTGATCTCAGGGGGGAAAGGTTTTATTTTCTGCCCATTGAGTACGATATTGACTGTAGGTTTCTCGTACATGGCTTTATTATGTTGAGGAATGCTCCCTGTATTCCCACTTCTTGAAAGATTTTTATCATAAATGGATATTGTACTTTATAAATAATTTTTAGAATCTATTGATATCATCATGTGTTTTTTTTCTTAAATTCTTATATGGTGTATTATGTTTACTGATTTCTAAATTTTGTACCATCCTTGCACCCCTGGGATGAATCCTACTTGACCATAATGTATGATCTTTTTAATGTATTGCTGGATCTGGTTTGTCAATATTTTGTTGGGGATTATAGCATCTATTTTCATCAGTGATATTGGCATGTAGTTTCATTTCTTTGTTGTTTTGTTACCTGGATTTGCATGTAGGGTAATACTGGCCTAATAAAATGAGGTTAGAGTTCTTCCCTGTTCTTGAATTTTTTGAATAGTTTAAGCAGGATAAGAGTTAGCTTTTCCCTAAATGTTTAGTAACATTCACTTTAAAGCCATCCAATCCAGGGTTGTGTACTGGGAGTGTTTTGATATTCACTTCACTAATTTTTTTTGGTATATTCATGTTTTCTGCTTCTTTATTGTTTTTAAAAATTATGTTTTTAGAAATTTGTCCACTTTTCCCAGGATGTCAAGTTTCTTGGCATATACTTGATCATAACAATTTCTTACAATCCTTCATATTTCTATGGTATCCATGGTAATTTTTCCTCTTTTATTTAGATTTTATTTATTTGGGCCCTTTCTCTCTCTCTTTTTTTTTTTCTTGATGAGTCTGCTTAAAGGCTTATCTATTCTGTATATCTTTTCAAAAAACAAGCTCCTGGATTTATTGATCCTTTGAATTGTTCTTTTAGCCTCTATGTCATTTAATTCTGCTCTTATCTTGATTGTTTCCTTTCTTCTATTTGATCTGGGCTTTGTTGTTGTTTCTCTAGGTCTTTTAGATGTTGAGTTAGAACATTTATTTGAATTTTTTCTATCTTTTTTCCAAATCTTGCTTACTTTATTTTTTATTTAATTATTGTTCAAGTACAGTTGCCTCCATACTGCTATGAACTTCCCTCTCAGGACAGCTTCTATTGTGTCCCACAGGTTCTGGAACATTGGGTATTCATTTTCATTTGTTTCCAAAAATTTTTCAATCATTATTTAATAACATGTTATTCAGTCCATAGTTTTGAATTTTTTTTTTAGTTTTTTCTTGTGGATAATTTCTTGTTTCAAGCCATTATGATCCAAGAAGAAGGTTGATATAATTTCAATTTTCTTGAACTTGTTGAAGCTTGTTTTCTGCCCTATTATGTGGTCTGTCTGTGAAAATATCTCATGTACTTTGAAAATAATGTATTTTTTTGTTTCTTTGGGATGAAATTACTGTATGTATCAATTAAGTCCATTGTATCTACATTATTGTGCAATCCCACAATATCTTTGATTTTTCTTCACTTGGATGATTTATTCATTGTTGACAATGGGGTGTTCAGATTCCCAACTAGTAGTGTGTTGATGTCAATATCTTTCTTGAAGTCCTCCAAGATTTTCCATATATACTTAGGTGCTTCCATGTTGGTTGCATATGTATTTCCAAGGGTTATATCTTCTTGATGAATTATTCTATTATAATCCATTTTCCATTTCTTCTAATGACTTTTGTTTTTAAAGCTATTTTTCTGATATAATTTTTCTATCCCAGCTTTTTCTTCCATCCACTTGCTTGGAATATTTTTTCACTCTCAGTCTGTGTAGATATTTTATTCTGAGGTGGATCTCTTGTAGACAACATATATGTTATCATGTTTTCTTATTCATTCAGCTACCCTATGTTTTTTGATAGGAACATTTAATCCTTTAACATTTAAGGTTGTTATTGATAGATACTTATTCATTGCTATTTTCCCTTTGTACCTGTGTTAGTCTATCTTGCTCCCTTTTTTCTTCATCTCCCTAAGGCAGTCATTTTAGAATTTCTTCAAATGTTGGTTTTGTGAATATTTATTCTTTTAGCCTTTTTATGTTTGGGAAACTACTTATTTTCATTCCATTTTACATTAGAACTTTGTTGGATATGGTAGTATTGGTTGCAGGACTTTACTTTTCATTATTTGGAATATTTCTTGGCATTCCCTTTGTTACTGTAGTGTTTCTGTTAAGTAATCACTGATTCCCTTATTGGAGCTTCTTTTTGTGTTACTAGCTGCTTCTCCACTACTGCTTTTAAGATTCTCTCCTCGTCTTTAAATTTAGCCATTTTAATTAAGATATGTCTTGGAACATCCGGCCAAGATGGAGGCGAAGGTGAACACACTGTGCCTCCTCTCACAACCAAAATTAAGGACAACAAAGATTTACAAACAAGAAAACAACCAGAACTCATAGAAAATTGAACTGTATGGAAGTCTAACAACCATTCATCCAGACCTGTAAGAGGGGCAGAGTTATGGCAGGAAAAAGTGGAGGTGTGGACCAGGCACGCAGGCAGCAGTGGCTGGCAGATCCCAGGGGCACAGGCAGTGCCTAGCAGACTCCAGGCACGGGGTAGCAACTGTGCAGACCCAGTGAGGCCGCACAAGGAGGCTGGCTTACCAGGTGGTCCTACATTCACATGCAGATAATCCAGGTGAAAGGGAAGGAGCAGAAGGGACTGGAATCCAAGAGTGAGCAGAACAAGCACCATTGTTCCCTCTTGGACCCCGCCCCCACATACAGTGTCACTACCCAGCAACTGGGCTGCCCCACCCTGGGGAACACCTAAGGCTCCACCCCTCACTATGTAACAGCTGAGACTAGACCCCCCCAAAAAAGAGAGAGAAACAAAAATGGTTCAAATCAGAGAAAAAATCAAAGCTGCAGAGCCAATTTATCTAAGTGAGGAAGAGATGGCTAACCTATCAGATGCACAATTCAAAACCCTGGTGATCAGGATGCTCACAGAATTGGTTGATTTTGCTCACAAATTAGATGAAAAAATGAAGGCTACAATAAGTAAAATGAAGAAAAACCCACAGGGAACCAGTAGAGATGGGAGGAAAACTGGGACTCAAATCAATGGAGTGGACCAGAAGGAAGAAAGAAACAACCAAACAGAAAAAAATGAAGAAACAAGAATTCAAAAAAATGAGGAGAGGCTTAAGAACCTCCAGGACATCTTTAAACATCCCAACATCTGAGTTATAGGGGTACCAGAAGGGGAAGAAGAAGAGCAACAAGTGGAAAAGTTATTTGAACAAATAATAAAGGAGAACTTCCCCAATCTGGCAAAGGAAATAGACTTCCAGGAAGTCCAGGAAGCTCAGAGAGTCCCAAAGAAGTTAAACCCAAGGAGGAACACACCAGGGCACATCATAATTACATTAGCCAAGATTAAAATGAAGGAGAGAATTCTAGAAGCAGCAAGGGATAAAGGCAGAGTCACCTACAAAGGATTTCCCATCAGACTGTCAGCTGATTTCTCAAAGGGACCATACAGGCAAGAAGGGGCTGGAAAGAGGTATTCCAAGTCATGAAAGTCAAGGACCTACATCCAAAATTGCTCTATCCAGCAAAGCTGTTATTTAGAATAGAAGGGAAGATAAAGTGCTTCTCAGATAAGGTCAAGTTAAGGAGTTTGTCATCACCACGCCCTTATTATATGAAATGCTAAAGGGACTTATCTAAGAAAAAGAAGATAAAAAATATGAACAGTAAAAAGATAGCAAATTCACAGATATTAACAACCATACCTAAAACAAAAGCAAACTAAGCAAACCACTACAACAGGAGCAGAAACACAGAAATGGAGATCACATGGAGGGTTAGCAACAGGGGAGTGGGAGGAGGAGAGAGGGGGACAAGGTACAGAGAATAAGTAGCATAGACGGTGGGTAGAAAATTGACAGAGGGAGGGCAAGAATAGTGTGGAAAATGTAGAAGCTAAATAACTTATGACACATGGACATGAACTAAAGGGGGCGAATGTGGATGGGAGGGGGTGTGCAGGGTGGAGGGGAATGAAGGGGGAAAAATGGGACAACTGTAATAACATAATCAATAGAATATATTAGGAAAAAAGATGTCTTGGAATGGGCCTCTTAGGATTCATCTTGATTCAGACCCTCTGTGCTTCCTGGACTTGCATGATTTTTTTCCCTGATCAAGGTAGGGTAGTTTTCTGTCATAAATTTTTCATAAGCTTTTCTATCCCTTGCTCCTTCTCTTCTCCTTCTGGTTTCCAATGATACAGATATTATTATGTGTCTTATTTTCCTGCAGCTCCATTAATCCTCCTTCATTCTTTTTTTGAAGATTATATTTATTTATTTTCAGAGAGAGGGAAAGGGAAGGAGAAAGTGAGAGAGAGAATCATCAATGTGTGGATGCACCCCCTGCTGGAGAACTGCTCTGCAACCCAGGCATGTGTCCTGACTAGGAATCAAGCTGGTGTCCCTTTAGTTTTGAGGCTGGTGCTCATTCCATGGAGCCACACAATTCAGGGCAACCCTTTCCATTCTTTTTGAGTCTTCTTTTTTTGATTTGTTGCTCTGATTAGGAATATTTTCTACCTAGCACTCCAGCCCACACATTTGAACCTCTGCTTTATCTAGCCTGTTTTAATTACTTATACTACATTCCTCATTTCAGATATTGTATTCTTCATTTTCTCATGGCTGTTATCAATATTTTCTATGTCCTTTCTCATACTAGTATAGTTTGTTGTAAGTTTCTTGTACCTTTCCTGGAGTTCTTAGTAGTTCTCCCTGAGCTCATTTAGTATCTTTATAACCATTGTTATATAACCATTTTGACCTCAGTGTCTGATAGCTTGCTTGCCTCAATTTAATTTCACACTCATTCTGGGGATTCTTCCTTTCCTTTCAATTGAGAGTTGTTTCTTTGTCTCCCCAATTTAAATACCTCTTCTTGTTTGTTTCTGCATATTAGATTAATCTTATTTAACTCCCTGGCTTTGTGGTGCTACCTTCTGTGTTAGGAGACCTGTGGGACTCAGTTGTGGAGTCTCCTTGATCTTCAGAACTTGGTGGTCTTGGGATGCCATTTATGCCATATATGTGGAATATCTGGTTATCACTGAGTTTTGAGTTTTGGGTCATTCTTTGGTGGGCTTTGTCCTCTAGCTGACTGACAGAGAGTCACTATGTTCTTCATATCTTGTTTGCTGTAGTACAGGTGCTGCCTGGACAAAACCAAACAGCCCAGGAAACAAAGCCAAAATTTAAAATTGACCCCCCACATAATCACACTGTCACCAGCACATGAGCCAGTAGTAATAAGGGTATAAAGATTTGAAGACTATTATAAGAAAAGAAAAATCAATATGAAATAACTAACTGAAAGAAAATCAATTTTGAGAGAAAAAAGGGAGGAGCAATGTTAAGAGTAGGGAATAGGGACAAGTTAAAACAGAAAAAAAATATGTCACAGAGTTCAAAGTGGTGGCAGGAAGGGAGCAGGCAGTGACTCCCATGATTCTCAAGTTCCCATGCCTCCGAGACCCCATGAGGCTGTGCAACTCCAATGATCAGGGGTCGTGTATGTCCTGCCAGCATCCTCTGGCAAGCTAATTTGTAGGTGGGTCCTAAATTCCAGACAAGATAGAGGTGTAGCTGGATTTGCTGTGCCTCCTCTCAAAATCAAGATTAAGGACAAAAAAATATAGGACCAAAAAAAAAAAAAAAAAAAGAAAAAAGAAAAGAAAAGAAAAGAAAAAACCCAACCAGGATAGAGAGAAAATTGAATTGTGTGGGATTCCGACAACGAATCACCCAGACCGGCGACCGGAGGAGACCCTGTGACCAGAGGAGTCCCTGCAACTGGGGGTGGCCCTGGGACTGGGATCGGGGGTGGCTCTGCAACCATGGGAGGCTCTGCGACCAGGGCAGCCTTGCAATTGGGAGCGGCAGAGTGACCAGGAGCATCTCTGTGACTGGAGGTGGCTGAGTGACTAGGGGCAGCTGAGAGACTGTGGGAGCCTCTGTGACTGGGGCACGCTCTGCGACCAGGGGTGGACCTGCAACAGCAGGAGGCTCTGCGACAAGGGGAGGCCCTGAGACAGGGGGTGGCCCTGCGACACGAGGCAACCCTGTGACTGGAGGTGGCCGAGCAACCAGAGGTAGCCCTGGGACAGGGACCAAAGGCAGCTCTGCAACTGGCAGCCCTGCGACCGAAGGAGGGGGCTTTGTGGAAGACACAGAGCTCACACCTGTGATCCTAGATGGGACAAAAAAAAAAAAAAACTGGAACTGTGAAAAAAACAGAGTTGGAACCAAAAAGGGAGCATCCTAACAGTTGAAACAGTGGAAGCTATGCACACCAGGATAACCAAAGGAGACTGCACCACTGAATCTCACAGGTATTCTACCACAGAAGTTCACACCATAAACCCAGGGAGCCAGAAGAGATCAATTTGAGAAGCTGAGGCTAACAAGAAGCATCTCACAAGTGATGGAAAGACAAAGAAACAATCCCCAAATGAAAGAAAAGGAGAAAGCCCCAGAAAGAATGCTAAATGAAATGGAGGCAACTCAACTATCAGATTTTGAGGTCAAAGCAATGGTTGTCAGGAAGCTCTATGAGCTCTAAAAGAGCTACCACAAACTACAGGGAAGCTACCATCAACTCACTGCAAACTACATCGACATGAAAAAGGAAATAGAAACTATCAACAAGGGCCAAGAGGAAATGAAGAACACAATTTCTGAACTGAAGAACACAGTGGAAGGAATGAAAAGCAGAATTGATGAAGCAGAAAATTGGATCAGCAAGTTGGAGGACAGGTAGAAAAAACACCCAGAAAGAGCAAGAAAAGGAAAAGAGGCTCAGAAAGAATGAAGAGGGATTAAGAGAAATGCAAGATAATATGAAACATAATAATATCCATATAATAGGGATACCAGAAGGAGAAAAAGAAAAGGATAGAAAATCTATTTGAACAAGTAATGATGGAAAACTTCCCTAATTTAATGAGAGAAAAAGTCACACAAATCCAGGAAATACAGACAGTCCCAATCAAGAGGAACACAAAGAGGGCCACTTCAGGAGACATCATAATTAAAATGGCAAAATTTCAAGACAAAGAGAGAATCTTAAAGGCAGCAAGGGAGAAAAAAGAAGTAACATACAAGGGAGCCCCAATTAGGTTAGCAGCTGACTTCTCAATGGAAACACTCCAAGTCAGAAGAGAATGGCAAGAAATATTCCAAGTAATGAGAACCAAAGGCCTGCAACCAAGACTACTTTACCCAGCAAGGCTTTCAATCAAGATAGAAGGCCAAATAAGGAGCTTCCCAGAGAAAAGAAGTCTACAAGAATACACCCCTACCAAACCAGTTTTGCAAGAGATGCTAAAGAGTCTGCTTTAAGGAAAGGGAGGAAGAGAGAGAGAGAGAGAGAGGAACATAGGTATGAAAATGGCAATGAATTAGTGCATTTCAATAATGACCTTAAATGTAAATGGATTAAATGCTCCAATCAAAAGACATAGAACAGCTGAATGGATAAGAAAGCATGACCCACACATATGCTGCCTACAAGAGACCCACCTCAGGAGAAAAGACCTACATGGACTCAAAGTGAAGTGCTGAAAACAAATTTTCCAAGCAAATGGACAGGAAAAAAAAAAACAGGGTAGCAATACTCATATCAGACAAAATAGACTTCAAAAGAAGAGCCATAAAGAGAGACTCAGAAGGTCAGTTTATAATACTCAGGGGAAGAATCAACCAAGAAGACATAAATATCATAAATATATATGCACCCAACATAGGAGCACCTAAATACATCAAGAAAATCTTAGAGGACTTCAAGAAATATATTGACAGCAACACAATTATAGTAGGAGAATTTACAACCCAATTGTCAAAAATGGACAGACCTAAACAAAATATCAACAAAGATATTGTGGCATTGAACAGCAGTCTAGATGAAGTGGACTTAACTGATATATATAGAGTCCTTCATCCCAAAGAAACTAAATACACATTCTTTTCTAATGCACATGGAACATTCTCAAAGATTGACCACATGATAGGACACAAAACAAGCCTCAACAAATTCAAGAAATTTGAAATCATACCAAGCATTTTCTCTGACCACAAGGAACTGAAACTAGAAACCAACCCCAAGGGGAAAAAAACCAGAATACTCAAAATTATGGAGATTGAATAGCATGCTATTAAACAATGAAGGGTCAAGAATGAAACTAGGGAAGAAATCAAAAAGTTTCTGGAAACAAATGAAAATGAACTCACAATGCCCCAAAACTTATGGAACACAGCAAGGCAGTCCTGAGAAGGAAGTTCAGAGTGATACAGGCCTACCTAAAAAAGATAGAAACATTTCAAACAAATAACCTAACCCTATGCCTACAAGAACTTGAAGAACAACAACAGAGACAGCCCAGAACAAGTAGAAGGAAGGAAATAACCAAGATTAGAGCAGAATTAAATGACATAGAGACTAAAAGCACAATTCTAAGAATCAGTGAATCAAGGAGCTGGTTCTTTGAACAAATAAACAAAATCAACAAGCATTGAAGCAGGCTCATCAAGAAAACAAGAGAGAAGACCCAAATAAACACAATCAGAAATGAAAGAGAAGAAATTACAACTGACACCATGCAAATACAAAGGATTGTAAGACATTACCATGAAAAACTGTATGCCAAGAAATTTGAAAACCTAGGTGAAAAAGACAAATTTCTAGAAAAATATAATCTTCCAAACTCAATGAAGAAGAAGCAGAAAGCCTGAATAGACCAATAACAGCAAATGAAATTGAAGCAGTAATAAAAAAAAAAAACTCCCGACACACAAAAGCCCTGGACCAGATGGTTTCACAGGAGAATTCTACAAAGCATTGAAAGAAGAGCTAACTCTTATCCTTCACAGACTATTCCCAAAAATCCAAAATGATGGAAGACTCCCAAAGTCTTTCTTTGAAGCCAGCATCATCCTAATCCCAAAACCAGATAAAGACACAACAAAGAAAGGAAACTTCAAGTCAATATTGCTGATGAACATAGATGCTAAAATCCTCAACAAAATATAGTCAAACCACATCCAACAATACATTGAAAAGATCATACACCATGACCAAGTGGGATTCATCCCAGGGATGCAAGGATGGTTCAACATTTGCAAATCAGTACATGTAATACATCACATAAACAAAAGCAAAGAAAATATCACACAATCATATCAATGAACACAGAAAAAAGCATTCAATAAACTACAACACCATTTATGATAAAAACACTCAGCAAAGTGGGAATAGAGGTACCATCGCTCAACATAATAAAGGCCATATATTAGACACCTACAATGAATATCATACTCAATGAGCAAAAACTAAAATCCTTTCCACTATGATCAGGAACAAGACAAGGATGTCCACTTTCACCGCTGCTATTCAATATAGTATTAGAAGTCTTAGCTACAGCAATTATAAAAGAAAAGGAAATAAAAGGCATCTAAAATGGAAAGGAGGAAACAAAATTATCATTGTTTGCAGATGACATGATAGTGTACATACAAAATCCTATAGACTCGGCCAAAAAGCTGCTCAACCTAATAAATAAATTTGGCAAAATAGCAGGATACAAAGTCAATATCCAAAAATCAAAGGCATTTTTGTATACCAACAATGAAACAGCAGAAACAGAAACCAAGAAAAAAAATCCCATTCTTTAAAGTAAAAAGAAAAATAAAACACCTAGGACTAAACCTAAGCAAGAAGGTAAAAGACCTGTATTCAGAAAACTACACAACACTGAAGAAAGAAAACAAGGGAGATGCAAACAAATGGAAACATATTCCGTGTTCATGGATTGGAAGAATAAACATCAAAATGTCCATACTACCCAAAGCAATTTACAAATTCAATGCAATACCTATTAAAGTATCAATGGCATATTTTACAGACATAAAACAAACACTTCAAAAATTTATACGGAACCATAAATGACCTCAAATAGCTGCTGCAATTTTGAGGAAGAAGACTAAACTAGGAGGGATCACAATACCTGATACCAAACTGTATTACAAGGCCACTGTAATCAAAACAGCCTGGTACTGGGATGAAAACAGGCACAAGGACCAGTGGAATAAAACAGAGAGCCCAGAAATAAACCCAAGTCTCTATGGTCAATTAATATTTGGCAAAGGGGGCAGCAACATAAAATGGAGTAAAAAGACCCCTTCAACAAATCGTGTTGGGAGAACTGGACAGCTACATGCAGAAAAATGAAACTTGAACACCAACTTACACCATACACAAAAATAAATTCAAGGTGGATAAAAGAGTTAAATATAAGACGTGACATCATTAAAGTCCTAGAGGAGAACATAGGCAGGAAAATCTCAGATATTTCATGCAGTAACATTTTTACTGATATGTCCCCTAAAGCAAGGGACATAAAGGAAAGAATATACAAATGGGATCTCATCAAAATAAAAAACTTCTGCACTGCTAAAAAAACAGTATTAAAATAAAAAGAGAACCAACCACATGGGAAAACATATTTGCCAATGACACCTCAGACAAGGGTTTAATCTCCAAAATATATAAAGGATTTACATGACTCCACTCTAAGAAGACATGTAACCCAACTAAAAAATTGGCAAAGGACTTGAACAGATACTTCTCCAAGGAGGACATACAGAGGGTCCAGAGACACATTGAGCATCTGCTCAATATCACTAGCTATCAGAGAGATGCAAATTAAAACCACAATGAGATACCACTTCACACCTGTCAGAATGGCCATCATAAACAAAGCAACAAACAATAAGTAATGAAGAGGATGTGAAGAAAAGAGAACCATGGTGCACTGTTGGTGGGATTGCAGAGTGATACCACCACTATGGAAAACAGTATGGAATTTTCTCAGAAAACTAAAAATGGATCTGCCTTTTGACCCAGCAATTCCATTGCTAGGATTATATCCTAAGAACCCTGAAATACCAATCCAAAAGAACCCATGCACCCCAATGTTCATAGCAGCACAATTTACGGTACCCAAGTGCTGGAAGCAACCTAGGTGCCCATCAGTAAATGAATAGATCAAGAAACTATGCTACATTTATACAATGGAATTCTATGCAGCAGAAAGAAAGGAGGAGCTCCTACCCTTTGCAACAGCATAGATGGAACTGGAAAGCATTATGCTAAGGGGAATAAGCCAGGAAGTGAAAAACAAATACCATAAGATCTTATATTTAACAGGAACCTAAACAACAAAACAAACAAGCAAAAATAAAACCAAATAAACTGAAAAAGAGAACAGGCTGACAGTGACCAGAGGGGAGAGGGAAGGGAACTTCAGGGGAAAGGGGGAAGGTTTAACAGGTACAAGTATAAAGTACACATGGACAAAAACTGGGCAGGGGGGCGGAAATGGGAGGGAGGTGGAGGGAGCTCAGGGCTGGGCTGAGATGGGAGTAAAAGACTGAAAACTGTACTTGAACAACAACTAAAATAAAATAAATGAAAATATAAAAATAAAAATGAATAAAAGAAAGGGACTTGATTTAAGATGATAGAGGGAGAAGGAATACTAAGTGTGAGTATTGAAAACCAGACAAAGGCAGGGAAAAATTTAAATTTAAAATAAAAAAAAAAGAAAGAAAGGGCAAAAGGAAGACAAAATGGAGTTAGAGGGTGAATGGTAAAATTTAAGGTTTAAAATATGAAAATAGTAAAGATGTATAAATAAAACTGGAGTAATTCAACAACCACCACCACATGAGCAACTGACAAGCAAAGGATGATAAAGGTGTAAAGAGAATAATGGTGTTTTGAGAATGGAAAAAAGAATGTGAGGTAAGTAATGACAGGAAAAATGGTTTGGAGCAGCTGGAGGGGGTGAAATAGTAAGAGTGTCTAATGGGAGCAAGTCATAGCCAGAGAGAAAATAAAACTTAAACTAAAATAGAAAAAGGAGATAAGAAGGTAAAATGTGAAAGGAGGAACAAAATATGAGATTTGAAATAGACTATAATATAAAAACTAGTGTCTTAATATGTGCAAACTTGAAGGACAATAAATGAATGTTTAAAAGCTATGCAGGAGAGAAAATAATGCAAATCGTGAAGAAGACCATGGTACAATTCATCTCAGTTTTCTCTTTCTGGATTTGCCTCTGGTGATGTCAGATGGTGTCCAAGTCTTGCCCTAGCAGCCTATTCAAGGCTACCAGTGATCCACAGTCTGTGGCTCTCTACTTCCATTGTTAATCTAGTCAATCTACTCAGCAGTCAGGATTAAGCATCACATGGTGGGAAAGAGTAATTCCTGTGGGTAGGGTTATTGCTTGTCCTTTGGCTGATGCCACTTGGTGGGGACTGCTCTGCTTAAGTAAAATGGCTCCTGCTGTAAGGGGCATGGCTCAGCACAAGAAACATGGTGGCTGCTTCCTAAATTCTCTCCTCAAAGCCTCCATCCCTAGACTCTCCTCCAGCCTCTCTAGTCCATTCTGCCCTCTCCCACCCTTTGCTGGAACCCTATAAAAGTGGCTGCAAACAAAATTATGTGTGTTTGCCCTTTAGAAACTCTCCATGACTCTAGCCATTTCTTCCTGGCAGACAGAAACCCTATTGCTTTTCACAATTGGATGATATCTGGGGTTCCTTTTCTGGCTCTGGTTCTGTAGGCTGAGGATCCCAGCTTTGGGTTTATATCCCACACTTCTCAAGAGTAACCCTCTGACCACTGAATTTCTCTCCATCATTTCAGCTGCCACCTCTGTGAGTCCCACCAGCCCTCTCATTTCTGTTCTGCACTCTGTTCAAGTCACCATGTAGTAAAGAAATTTATTCCATCTGTCTGTGGTTATAAGGCTCTTCTCTAGCTATTATTCCATTGGTTATTCTGGATGAATTATCAACAATGTAGCTGTAATTCCAGATTGGTCCTGGGAGGTTAGTGTAGCTTATACTTACTTTTCCACCATCCTGGGTTTTTTTCCCATAAGGTGGCCATAGTAGTGCTTAGTTATCTTTACTTTCATTCAAAACAATTTTGTTAGATAGTATTTGACAGCTGTTATATAAGCATACATTTTTTTAATTTATCAAAACTTGTGAATTTTTGTGCATTCATTTTAATATTTAAGTTGGAAGAACACAACAGAACATTTTTGATATATTGCACTTTATTATCTCAAGAAAGGTAAACAACTGAAACACACACACAAAAGTTTTGTGCAGTGTATGGAGTTGTTGTGGCAGACCACACATGTCAAATGTGCTTTGTGAATTTCCTTGCTGAAGATTTCTTGTGGGATTATGGTCCATGAGCTGGTAGGTGAGTTGAAGTTAATAGCTATCAAATTGAGACATAATTGAGAACAATCAACATTATACCATAGCTGACATACTCAAAATATCCAAATCAATAAAGCTATTGGTGGATATAAAGAATGTGTCTTCTATTTTACAGAAAAAAGTAAAAGGACTTTTTGGCCAACTCAATGTACATCTACTTTGAGTTTTTATGTAGAAATAGACTAACATCTTGAACATTGGAACATGTAAAGTAACATTATATTAATAAAATGTTAAAAATAGTAACATCAATTTTTTTATGTTACATACAGTTCCTTGGTCAAAGTGGACAAAGTTTTAGCTACAGATTTATAACCAGATTTAGTCATTAATGCCCAAAATTAAACAACTTGATGATTACCAGGGAACAGTAAATGTATACATATTCAAAACTCTGTTCCCCTTTTTTCTCACTTAATATTGTTTGATGTCATCAGATTTACAGACTCTGTTAACACACTATAACATCATACCCTAAATATTAAACAAATAATTTTGACAATCCACTTGTGTAGTGCTTACATATTTTCTCATCACAAACTACTTAGGATATTTCAAACTATAAATGTTTTGTTTCAGAGTTTGTAAAGGTCATATAAGTTACTTACTTGAGAAGAACACCCCGGTTTTCTCATTTTAATGTTACAGTTTAGTTTTCATATGTATTAAATATGTGAGTTCTTTCTTTAAAATATAGTGTGTGTATATATGTCTATGATTATTGATTTACACATACCACTGAGTAGAAAATTGTTTTTGTGAATGAGGTGAGGTTAGAGTCACATGCACAGAGACATGACAATAATCCCAGAACCATAATATAATATGTTGTCCTAGTCTATGGAGAAAAATGTTTCTTAAAATTCATTTGATAAGCATCATTTTCACAGCAACAAGATAAACAATACAATTAAAAATGGACAAAGGGCCTGAAAACACATTTCTCTAAGGAGGACATACAGAGGGCCCAAGACAAATGAAAGGATGTTCAGCATCAGTAGCCATAAGAGAGATGCAAATTAAAACCACAATTGATACTACTTTACACCCGTCAGAATGGCCAACATAAACAAATCAACAAAAAATAGCTGCCGGTGAGGTTGAGGAGAAAAGGGAACCCTAGTACATGGTTGGTGGGTTGGTGAGAATGTCGACTAGTGTAGCCACTGGGGAAAACAGTATGGAATTTCCTGAAAAAAACTGAAAATGAAACTGCCTTTTGACTCAGCAATTCCACTGCTATATTATACCCTAAGAATCCTGAAACACAAATTCAAAATAACCTGCGCACCTCAATGTTCATAGCAGCATTAGCCCAGTGCTGGAAGCAACATAAGTGCCCTCCAGTAAATGAGTGGATAAAAAAGCTGTGGTACATTTACACAATGGAATACTACACAGCAGAAAGAAAGAAGTAGCTCCTACCCTTCATGATAGCAAGGGTGTAACTGGAGATCGTTATGCTAAGTGAGGTAAGCCTAGCAGTGTAAGACAAATACCATATGATCTCCCCTATAAATAGAACCTAATCAACAAAACAAACAAATGAGCAAAAATAGAACCAGAGACATTGAAATAAAGAACAACGTGTCAGTAACCAGAGGGGAGGGTGGAAAAGGATAACAGGGGATAGAAGAGGAAGGGTTGTCAAGGAACATTTATAAAGGACTCATGGACAAAGCTAAAAGGGTTAGGATTGAGGTGGGGGTGGGTGGGGTAGTGGAAGTGGTGGCAGGAAAATGGAGACAACTATATTAGAACAACAATAAAAAAAAAAGACCTTTCCATTACAGTAAATTCTTTTTTACACCTCTCACTCTCAGACTTTTACTTAATTTTTATTTCATTTTTTAATGTTCTATTATCAATGTCCCCATTATCCTTTCATTACTCTGCCCCACCCTACACATCTTAAATCCCACATTCAATACCCCTCTTTTGACTTTGTCCATAGGTCCTTTATACATATTCCTTGATCACCCTTCTCTTTCTGTCCCCATTATAGCCCTCCCACTCTCTGGTTACAGACAGGGTTTTGTTTTTTGTTTTTTTAATTTCAATGTCGCTGGTTATGTTTTGCTTACTTTTATTTTTGTTGTGTTTAGGTTGCACTTATAAGTGAAATCATATGGTATTTATCCTTCACTGCCTGGCTTACTTCATTTAACATAATGCTCTTAAATGTTTCCATGCTGTTACAAAGGGTAGGAGGTCCTTCTTTCTCCGCTGCATAGTATTTCATTGTGTAAATGTACTACAGTTTTTTTATCCACTTATTTACTGATGGGCACTTAAATTGTTTCCATCATTTGGCTACTGTAAATAATGCTGCTATGAACACTGGTATGCATAGGTTCTTTTGAATTGTTGTTTCAAGATTCTTAGGGTATAATACAAGCAGTGGAATTGTTGGGTCAAAAGGCACTTTCATTTTTAGTTCTTTGAGAAAATCCCATACTGTTTTCCCCAGTGGCTGCATCAGTCTGCTTTCCCACCATGAAATCAGATAAAAAAATAGAATTATGATGAAGATTAAATAACAACACAGATGAAGTAATGGTTGACTTTCCCAGGAATGACTGAGAATAGAAAGGGCTTTTAGAAGGTTTGATATTGAGATCAGTTTTGAATTTATCTGAATCATAAGGAGACTTTTTTGATGGAAAGCAAAGTATGTGCAAGTGAATAATCACATAAGGTAGCATGTAGATTTCTAAGGTAATCAAGCCATGGTGAATGATGAGGAACAAAAATGATTATGATCAAAAAGTCCATTAAAATGATTCATGAAAATGTGGTATGTTTGAATATAATTATTTTAAATAATTATTTTTATAGAATAAACTTGAATGGAAATATAAAATGTTTAATTAATGTTAGAACTTCTCAAGTGAATTATAAAATCTATTTAAATAACTGAATTTGCTAGGAGCATTTCTCTGTGTGTTAACATTATGTAAAGTGTAAAGTGTGCAGAATAATTTGATAATGCACAAACAAAAAGTAAACTTTTTGTCAGAAAATTTGAAAGTTTACAGTGCTAGTCTTATGACATTTATTTTATATTGGCTATGGGATTTGCTCAAATCTCTTTGTCTTCAAGATGTAGTTCTGTATCTGTACAATGGAATTATAATACCTGTCCTCTCAAATTTACATATGTCCCAAGGTCATTTTGAAGGTCAAACTAAGTATGCATGTAAAATCATCTTATGAATACTAAGCAAGTTTGAGATAATTCTTAATCTGTAGACAAAGAGATTGTAGCCCTAACAAATTATATGTTTATGAAGTTAGTTTATATTAATAACAGAATGGATAATTAAAACTGTAATCTTATCTTGTCCCTGTGATTTCTCTTTATTTAAGCAAAAAATTATATCTCCAATAAACCTAACTGTTAAATACAGAGCAGGAACAAGTACACTGAGTTTTAATACCTATAGTTATCAGTAAATTTCTCTGTGAAAACCAACCAGTACCTGAGGTCTAAAAGCACAATGCCTTTGATTTCAGAATATCAAGGCACTATGGAGAGAAAGAATTCTCTTTCTAAAACAATCAAGTCTGTATATTTGAATAATACCCTAACCAAAACAAATGACCACAGTCCACTACCTTTACTATTTTTACTAATCATTAATTCTTTTAACATGAAAAAAAGTTGACTTTCCCACTACACCCATATATATTGTGACATTCAGTGCTTTCACCAATATTTTTGAGAGTTTCTTGATATTGTGTCAGTCGATCTTAGCCTGTCCTCACTCTAATGTTGCCTGACCTCTCTCTGCTCCAGAGAAACTTGGGTTTTTCAAACCTCAGTTTTCTCTAACAAGGAAAGCCACCTCACATCCACCATCATCATACTTCAAGCACTATTAAGTCAAGGCTGTTATTTGGAAGAAACAAGGAAGAATTACGTCACACCAGGATTTCAAAATGCACATAAATAATTCTCAAAGTTGTATTTCTACAAAACAAAGACTCCTTTAGAAATGATTTTTCTTCTGTCCTTTCCACTATGCCTACATTTTATTTTTTATTGTTTTATTTTGTTTTGTTTTGTTTTATTTCACTATTTAATTGTCCACATAAGAAACATACATTTGTAAGAATGTTTATGAGTTTTTTGGACAAACTGATGACGATGGCTGGGAAGTGAAACTTCAAAGGACTAAAAATGCTCCAGAAAATGGCAGTTTTGCACTTCATTTTATATGTTACAATCAAAAGAGGAGATGTAAGTTGGTTATATAAAATCCATTGACAATAGGTTAGGAAGGCAGGAGAAAGCAAAGCAGGGAAGCCTCTAGGATGGGATAAAAAGTGAAATGATAGGCACATACTTATTTTACATGGTTAAGTACAGGATATTTACTGGTCAATAACAGAAACTGAGAGTGATAGGAACAATGAAAATACTGTAAAATATTCCAAATTTTGCAAATGGGTCACAGTTTTTGCCCTATAAAATGAATCCCTCAGTTACTGTAACTCAGAGAAAATTGCCCAACTGGAATTTTTTTCTAATGATTTACCTACCATTAGAGTGTTGTTCTTCTGCAAAGGAATGCTTCATTCCATACAAATCACAATTAACACATATTTTTATTCCTGATATGGTAGCATTTGGATAAAATCCAATTACTATACCTCAAATGAATCTGAAGGAAGTGGAAAATGCTCTTGGAACCCATAGAATCTTTTCCAGGATTATTGTTGGAAAGAGAGAATATCTTCTATACACTTTATGATCTACAGTAGCAATAATATTGTTTACTCTATGAAGTAATCTTTTAGGACTTTAATGTTTTAACTAATGTACATGCTAAAATATAGATATTTAAACCTCTTTATTGGTATCTGATTGAGTCCAAACCCTATCTGTTTGCCTGGAACGAAGTTTCCTCCTTTTGTTGCCATATCCTCTTTTCCGCTGCAGCTGTCCATTTGAACTATAAAATAGAGACATTTATTGATTTACTAGAAAGAAAGGAACAGTCTCAGGTCTAAATAATTACCTGTTTAATGCCACTTGTCTATCTGCAGCATTAGCTAAATAGTTTGTTTTTGCTTCCATGGAAGCAGCTTTAGAAATCCCTGTAATTTAAATAATTGAACATTGTTTCCAGTTCTGTGTGATATCCAATAATTTTGCAGCCTACTTTTCATTCTTTATGGGCTCCCCTGAAAAACTTAAAAAGCCTTGTTGCTTCAACAATATTCTAAAGTTGTGAACTATACTGCCTGTATAGCTAGTATCAGTGTAAATATTGACTGTTAGATCTTTGGTAAATTGACAAGTTCAAGTTAGAAGAACAAATTAGGATTGTTGGACAAGTTTTATCAGGTAAATAAGAATTTTGTTAAGTCCATCATGGAAGGTATTGCATATCTAGCTCAGTAACATTTATTTTTCTTTCAAAAATGCATCTGTAAACCAAATTAAGTCAGCATTATCAATGAGTTTCCTATAAACAATTCCTATGAACAAGAAGGTGGTCAGTAAGCAAAACACAATTGTGGATGTTTTCATCCTACAGAGAAAGTAGCAAGGTTGTTGGGTTAAGAGTATTGTATCAAGTTCAGGTAAAATTAGGTGCAGGAGACAGCCAGCTAACTGACAGAAATGTTGAATGTGATAGAATTTAGTGGACATTTAACAGAATGAAAACCATAAACAAAGGAGAGTCTATAATTATAGTTTCTGTTTGATTAAACATGTTTAGAGCAGAGATGATTCTCATTCAGAGAAATAGCCCTTTCACTACTGAGTTTAGTTGCTGACTATAATAGCCTTTGGTCTGTGATGGTCATTATGTTTAAGTTAAAACTTCTAAAATATTTCCTTTTATCATGTATAAAAAGAAAGTTTATAATTAAGATTTCTCAGAGTTGGAGTTTTAAATAATTCCATAAAGATTTTACAGCTTGTTTCCAGTTTCACTCAACTGGATGATGTCAATTTAATTTTAATAAGACATACAGACATACAGAAGTTGGCCCACTAATAAAAATTAGGAATCCAACTGCAATGACATCCCATCAAACCCAAGAGTCATATAAGCTGCTTTTTTGTTGTTGGTGGTTGTTTGTTTCTGTAAGAGGAAAAGATAGTGTAACTGGGCAGCATGAGATCCAGCCACTTATCACCATGTATACACGTAACACAAAGATTTGTGTGAAAGGAAATGGGATTTTATTAACAGGGTTCCCAATTTCAGGGTGGGGTGCTGAGAGCATTCCTGTTCTAACCCTTCCCTTGTGTGGTAAAAGACAAATACCATATGATTTCATGTATAAGTGGTACCTAATCAACAAAACAAACAAGCAAACAAAATAGAATGAGAGACATAAAAGTAAAGAACAAACAAACAGTTACCAGAGTTAGGGAGATAATGAAGGAAAGATAGGGAAGGGTCATCAAGGAACATGTATAAATGAAACAGACAAAACCAAAGGGGTTTAGTATTGAAGAAGGGAGGTGGAGATGGGTGGAGTGAGGGGAGTGGTGAGGGGTGAAATGGAGATAACTGTACTTGAACAATAATAATAAAAAAAAGATTGCAAACCAAAACAACACCAAGAAGTTCCCCATTATTGCATATTTGTTCTTTTGGAGCTTAAACCAGCCATGCAAACAGGTCTCAGTCCTATCCAGGGTATGCACTTGTGGGCTTCAGAGTTGCCATCATCTCACAGCATCTCTCTCTCTCTTTGTCAGGGGAGTGCTTCCAGATCATTCCAGATGGTCATTCAGGGGAAGCTCCACTTGTGAAGAATATCCCAGTTCATGCCTTTGTATGCAGCTCTCAGTCTCCATGTGCTACTTTCATAGCAGGAGAGGAAGCAGTCCAGGACCCATGTGCTATGCTACATTTTGTCATAGCAGAAAAAGGCTGGAACCAGCATGGGACCATGCCTCTAGGGGCTGGCTTACAGCTGTGTAGGGCCTACACCCCAGGTCGGCCTGTCATCTGCTGGTTTCACAAGTGCTTCTGCCCATGCAGGCCAAAGCAAGCACACAAGAGGCCAGGAGCGCAAGAGACCCAAAACCAAGAGAGCAAGAATGAGCTTCTGCCCACGTGCTGTTTAAAAGTCCTCTCCTAGAATTCTATGCACTCTGCAAGCCAGTGGGAATCTCCAGTTTTACAACTGATGAGGGCCAGTATTGGCCGTATTGCTATTACCCCTCCATCTGCCCTGTTGCATGAGGGGGCAAAGTATCCATTCATGTGTGCTCTGTATAAGCTCCCTTCTGCTGAGCCCTGAGTTTCCTGGCTGCCTTGTGCAATTTCCCTCCTCTGGCATCTCCTCCCTTCACAGGAAGAGCAAGCCACTTTTAATCTTCAATTCTACCTTGGGATCTTCTCCCCACATCCTGCTTTCTCTAGTGTTTTGGACTTACCCCTCCATTACAATAGGATTCCTCTGATTCTTTCAGTGTTAATTAGTAACCCATCTTTAGATATCAGATAACCAAAGTATTTTATTTACACGAGGTAAACAGAATTAGAGCTCTTCCTTGATATCCTATGTCTGGTTATATCAACCTGCTGTAATAGGCAAATTGTGCCTTTTTAAGAGTCTAGTAACTTCATAGAGCATAAACTATATCATCCACATATTGAATTCAAGTAGAATCTCCAGGAAAATTAACATAAATTAAATCAGCATTTTTTCAATTATTTTATTGTTGTTCAATTACAGTTGTCTGCATTTCCCCTCATCACTCCCCACCACCCCAGCCAAACCCATCTCCCTCTATATCAGCTTTTAATGTCTAAGACAATAGGTGGACCTCTTTGCTTATCCCTGGGGCATTATTGTCCAAGTCAACTTGTAATATTGGCAGATGAAAGCAAAGAAGTATTTCTCTTTGCACTGGAATTCTGAGAAAGGCATTACATAAATCTATTACTGAAAAATATCATCAGTCCATGAGAATAGCTGATAATATGTTAAGTGGTTTTAGAACCATGGGATTATTGGAAATAACTATTATATTTATAGCTATGAGATTCTGCATGAATTTCCATTTTTCTCCGGTGAGTCTCTTTACTGGAAGGATGGGAGTATTACAAAGGCTTGTACATGAAATTTTAAATCCCCTTTCTAAGTAATCTTGTATAATGGTGTTAATTCCAGCTTTTGCATAGATAATATCAGTAAATCAAAAAGTACTGAATTTGCATCATTATATCCTGCAACAAACAGTCAGTGTCAAGATTATTTTCGTCTTTTGAAAAATACTTTAAAATCATTATTTATCTTATTGGTCCGGTATCCAATTTACTTATTTCTCAATACATTTTGGGGGAAAAGATATGTATGCACCAACAGTTTCAAGCCCTATCCTGTGAGTTAGGACAGATTTGATAAGCAAAAATATGTTGCCCCATAACATCCCTTAGTTATAAGGAAACAGATTCTGGTTTAAAAATGGATCTTGATTGATTAGCTAGCCCTACTATATGCACAGATGCTTTATTTTGAGAAAGGAGGCAACTAGGGGATTAAGAACAGATAAAGGACACCAGGTATTAACAATGGCCTTAGATTGTTCTCTATTTACAGTAACTTTAATGTCTCCTAAACTACTAGTAAGGAGAAGGAGAAATGACTTCTCATAATTCTCAGAGCAGCCCTGTGCTTGCTTGTTTCTTTTCTCTTTCCAAACCCTATAAATGTCCTTAATCCTTCTTAAGGTGAACAGACTACACACTAAATCTGTTGCTTTGGCTCCCAGAAAGCAGTAGGTATATTAATTGGAATAAGTAAAAAGAGTCAAGAGTAAATACTTTTTTATTCTTCTTCAAGTAGAGTTGTGTCCCGTTTTCCCCTACCACTCCCCCATGCCCCATTTCTCACCACCTCTCACCCTCAATCTTTGATTTTGTCTGTGTATCCTTCATAAAATTCCTTGACTACCCTTCCCTTATTTTATATTTTCCCTGTACCTCATTCCCTCTGGTTACTTTCAGTTTGTTCTTTACTTCAATGTCTCTGGTTATATTTGGCTTGTTTGTTTTGTTGATTAGATGCCACTTATAGGTGAGATCACATGGTATTTGTCTTTCACAGTCTGGCTTATTTCATTTAGCATTATGCTCTCCAGATCCATCCAGGCTGTAACAAAGGGTAGGAGCTCCTTCTTTCTCCTGCATAGTATTCTACTGTGTAAATATACCATAGTTTGTTTTTTTTTTAATCCATTCATTTACCAATGGGCACTTAGAGTGCTATCCAGCACTTGGTTACTGTAAATTTTGCTGCTATGAACATTGAGGTGCACAGGTTCTTTTAAAACGGAGTTTCAGGATTCTTAGGGAATAATCTCAGCAGTGGAATTGCCAGGTCAAAAGGCAGTTCTATTTTTAGTTTTCTGAGCATATTCCACAGTTTTCCACAGTGGCTGCACCAGTGTGCATTATCATCAACAGTATACTAGAGTTCCCTTTTCTTCACAAGGGAATTGTTTATGATGGCATTCTCACCAGTGTAAAATGGTATCCCATTATGGTTTTAATTTGCATCTCTCTGATGGCTAGGGATACTGAGCATCCTTTCATATGTCTCTGGGCCTTCCATACACCCTCCTTAGAGAAGTGTCTTTTCAGGCACTTTGTCCATTTTTTAATTGGATTGTTTGTCTTCCTGGGGTGGAGTAATGTGATTTCTTTATACATTTTGAAGATCAATCCTTTGTCCAAGATATCATTGGCAAATGTATTTCCCATATATTTACTTGCCTTTTGATTTTCCTGATGTTTTCTTTAGCCATGCAGAAGCTTTTTATTTTGATGAGGTCCCATTTGTTTATTTTCTCCTTTAAGTCCCTTAGTCTAGGGTACATGTTGTTGAAAATATTCCTGCATGGAATATCTGAGATTTTCCTGCCTATGTCCTCCTCTAGGACTCTTATGGTGTTATGACTTGTATTTAAGTCCTGTATCCACTTTGAGGTTATTTTTGTGTATAGTACATTTTGGTGGTGAATTTCACTTTTTTGCATGTAGCTGTGCAGATCTCCAAACACTGTTTACTGAAAAGGCTATTTTTACTCCATTTTATGCTTTTGCTCCCTTTGTTGCATATTTACCATAGAGACCTGAGTTTATTTCTGAGCTCTTTTTCCATTCTACAAATCAATGTGTATGTCCTTTTGTCAGTACCAGATTCTATTTATTACTGTGGTCTTATAATAAAGTTTGATATCAGGTATTGTGATCTCTACAACTTTGCTCTTGTTTCTCAAATTTTTGCAGCTATTTGGGGTGCTTTGTGGTTCCATATAAATTTTTGAAATGTTAGTTCTATATCTGTTAAATATGTTATTGGTATTTTATTTTACTTTTTTTTTTGAGAAAATCAAAGTTGTAATGTATGTATGTGGGAAATTCATACAAGTGTAAAAATTCTAAAGACATTGAGACAAAGTTTGATATAAATGACATTTTACACAAAGGAGAAAAGGGAATGGATGGCATCTTAATTTCCAAGAGTGAGAACAGGCTATTTACAGCTAATTGAGGGAGGGGAAAACACGTGAGGCACATATTTTTTTTTCTAGGAAACCCAGAAACAGTGAAACACAGAGGGTAACCTATCAAACTCAATTCAAATTAGGTTGCTAAGCTGTACATCCTGTTTTTCCCTGAACTAGGCCTTTTCCTCTGAATCTCCTCCTCAGGAAATAGGGGGAGAATTAAAGATTCTTTCTGAATCTCTGCTTTTTCCCTTTTTTAGGTTGCTATTTATTTTTCACATTTTGTATTATTGTTCAAGTACAATTGATTCTATTTCCACTCCAGCCACCCTCACTTAACACCCTGATCCTACCCACCTTTAGTCTTGTCTATGTCTCTTTCATACATATTCTTGAAAAGCCTTCCCCTTTTCCTCCATTACTCCCTCCTTCCTCTCTGCCAGTGACTGTTTGTTCTTTATTTTAATGTCACTGGTTATATTTTGCTTGCATGATTGTTTTGTTGATTAAGTTCCAATTATAGGTGAGATCATATGGTGTTTATCTTTCAAAACCTAGCTTATTTCACTTAACATAATTCTGTCCAGATCCATCCAAGCTGCCACAAACTGTAGGAGTTCTTTCTTTCTTTCTGCTGTGTAGCATTCCATTGTGAAAATGCACCATCATTTTGTAATCCACTGATTTACTGATGGGCACTTAGGTTGCTTCCAGCACTTGGCTATTGTAAATTGTGCTGCTATGAACATTGGGGTGCATAGAATTCTCTGAACTGGTGTTTCTGGGATCTTAGGGTATCTTCCCAGAAGTGCAATTGCCAGGTCAAAAGGCAATTCCATTTTTAGTATTCTGAGGAAATTCCATACTGTTTTCCACAGTGGCTGCACCAGTGTACATTCAGTGCACTAAGGTTCCATTTTCTCACAACCTCTCCAACAATTGCCATTTGTTGATTTGTTTATAATGGCCATTCTCACCAGTGTGAAGTGATACCTGATTGTGATTTTAATTTGCGCCTCTGTGATGGCTAGTGATGCTCGCATCTTTTCATATGACTCTGGGCCCTCTGTATGTCCTCCTTGGAATAGTGCCTGCCCAAGTCCTTTGCCCACTTTTTAAATTGAATTGTTTGTCTTCTTGGAGTGGAGTCATGTGAGTTCTTTGCATATTTTGGAGATCAAACCCATGTCTGAGGTATCATTCAAAAATATATTTTCTCATGTGGTTGGTTCTCTTTTCATTTCAGCAATGTTTTCTTTAGCTTTGCAGAAGCTTTTTATTTTGATGAGATCCCTTTTGTTTATTCTTTCCCATATGTACTTTCCTCTAGGGGGCATATCGATAAAAACATTGCTACATAGAATATCTGAGATTTTCCTGCTTATGTTCTCCTCTAGGACTTTTATGGTTCACAATTTATATTTAAGTCTTTTTTCATCTTGAATTCACTTTCTGATTACTGTTTCTGATATGTCATTACTGGTGTACAAAAAGTGTACACCAATTGATTTCTGAATATTGGCTTTGTATTCCACTCTTTTACCAAATTCAGTTATTAGGTCAAGTAGTTTTTTTGGTGAAGTCTATAGTGTTTTCTATGTGCACTGTCATGTTCTGCAAACAGTGACAGATTTACTTCCTCCTTTCAATTTGGATGTTTTTTATTTCTTTTGGTTATCTGACCATTGTAGCCAAAACTTCCAATACAATGTAAAATATAAGTGTGAAAATGGACATCCTTGTGTTATTCCTTATGTTAGGGAGAAATCTTATAGCTCTGGTGCATTGAGTATGATGTTGGCTGTATGGTTTTCATATGTGGCTTATATTATGTGGAGTTATGCTTACTCTACTCTCACTTTGCTGAGTGTTTTGATTATAAATGAGTTCTGTATCTTATCAAAAGCTTTTTCTGCCTGTATTGAAATGATTGTGTGATTTGTGTCTTTCCTTTCTTTATGCGATGAGTTACACTTATTGATTTGTGGATACTGAACAATTGTTGCATCCCTTGAATGAATCCCACTTGACCATAGTGTATGATCTTTTTATCGCATTGTTGGATATGGTTTGCCAATATTTTGTTGAAGATTTTTGCATGATATTGGCCTATAGTTTTCTTCTTTGGTATGTCTTATCCAGTTTTGGAATTAGGATGATGCTGGCTTCATAAAAAGTGTTTGAGAGACTTCCATCTCCTTGGATTTTTTGGAATAGATTGTGAAGAGTAGGGGTTATCTCATCCTGAAATGCTTTGTAAAATTCTCATTTGAAACCATCTGGTCCAGGGCTTTTAGGTGTTGGGAGGTTTTTTATTACTGCTTCAGTTTCTCCAGTTGTTATTATCTGTTCAGGCTTTCTGCTTCTTCTTCATTCAGTTTTGGAAAGCTATATTTTTCTAAGAATTTTTCCATTTCACCTAGGTTTTCAAATTTCTTGGCATATAGCTCTTCATAGTAACCTCTTACAATCTGCTGTATCTCTGTGGTATCAGTTGTAATCTCTCCTCTTTCATTTCTGGTTGTGTTCATTTGGGTCCTCTCTTTTTTTTTTCTTGACAAGTCTGCTTAAAGCCTTGTGAATTTTGTTTATCTTTTCAAAGAAACTCCCTTGGATTTATTGAGGCTGACAATTGTGCTTTTATCCTCCATGTCATTTAATTTTGCTCTGACCTTGGTTATTTCCTTTCTTCTACTTGCTCTGGGCTGTCTTTGTTTTAGTTCCTTGAGTTCTTGTAGGTGTAGTGTTAGTTTGCTTATTTGAAATATCTCTGCTTTTTTAGGCAGGCCTATATGAACTTCTCTCAAAGGACTGCCTTCATTGTGTCCCATAAGGTTTGAATTATTTTGAGTGCATTTTTATTTGCTTCCAGAAACATTTTGATTTGTTCCTTGATCTTTATTGACCCATTCATTATTTAATAGCATGCTATTCAATCTCCATAAGTTTGAGTGTTTTTGTATATTTTCCTTGAAGGTTGTTTCTAGTTTAAGTCTCTTGTGGTATGAGAAAATGCATGAGAAAAGGTTGGACAACTGTGAAGAGTGTGGCACAGACCTGGCCCCCATTTGCACAAAACAATAGGAAGGGCAAAAAGTGAAACCCAACCACCCTCAGCCTGCTGCAGCCAGGAAGGCCAGCAGATCTCCCTTGGATGGTTTAAAACCAGCAGGAGGCTTTTTTCTTTCTATTCTTCTTTTGTTTTTTCCCCACAAGAGAGACAACAAGACCTGAAGCTGTGAAAGGATCAGAGTCAGACCCAAGAGGGAGCATCACAACTGAGAAACTGAAACAAATTTCACTTTGCTATTCCAGAGAGCTTGCAAGGTATTGTTTATTTGCATTATTATTATTATTTTATTATTTTTATTTCTTTTGTTTTATTAGTATTTTTCTATTTCTCTTCTTTTTGTTTAGTTTTCTTAATCTTCTTTGTTTAATTGCATTGTTTGGTTTACCTTGTTCCCTCTTTCATAGTGCATTTTCAATTTTCCTTCCTTCAATTCACTTGTGTTCCAATAGCACACTACTCTAGGTCATGTTCTTCCTATTCTTATTATTCAGATCACATAGTTTCTGTCATATTACTGTTGTTCCAGTATTATTGTAAATAACTCTTGCCCCATAATACAGGAAATAATACAGTACTCAGATCTCAGCCCATTTCACTGTCTTCTGGGAATTTATTATAGTTGTGGTTAACTCTATTCTCACATACTACATCTACTTTCTATCCTTCCTTCTCACTATATCTCATTATCTGACCTCCCACAAGCTCACTGTTTTCTGGATCCAACTCAAAATTCTTCCCCCCACTAATAAGGCTCTTACCTTTTTTTCACCCTTTCTAAAAAGTGGTTAGTTAGGTAAAATATCAAGGTTAAAACTATACATATTGAAAAGATCTCCTATGTATTCTCTAAGGGTTGGTACTTTAATTCCCAAAGAATATACTCCTGCTCTCTTAATCCATTTTGTTTTACACCTCCAATTAATAACATAAAAGAATAGGTGGGAGATGTGAACATTAGTATATCTGCTAGATGAGGATATTCACCAACAAAGGAACCACCAACAGATAAAAAAGGAAGTAGGTGGAGGAGAGAGTGGAAGCCACACTAACTTCCATCCATAACCAATCTGGAAATAAAACTAAATAGTGGAGATATTACCCAAACAAGCAATTAAACAATAGCAGGAGAGAAGCCTCAAAATCTCATAGAGACAGAAGAACCAACTTCAACCCAACCTGTCTATACCTGCACAACAGAATACAGGGTGTGGTAGATAGAGTGACCCTCAGCTAACCATCTGGAGGGAAGGACCCACCAAAGTAGGCCCAACAGCAATCAAAATCCAAAGACATACAGAGAGCCAACATAAATGACAGCCCAAAGCCAGCAAGCTCGGGAGATCAAGAAAACTGCACTAGTGAATCTCACTAGTCTCCTATTATATAAGTTCACACCATGAAACCAGGGAGTCATAATAGATCAATTTAAGAAGCAGAGGCTAAGAAGAAGAATCTCACAAACAATGGGAAGACAAAGAAACAATTCCCAAATGAAAGAATAAAAGGAAGTCTCAGAAAGAATGCTAAATAAAATAGAGCAAGTCAGTATTAGTTATTGGGTTCAAAAAAAAAGTTGTATGTTAGCTCAATGAGTTCACAGAGAATTACCAAAAACTACAGGGAAACTACAATGAACTCACTGCAAACTATATCAACATGAAAGAGAAAATGGAAACCATCAACAAGGGCTAAGAGGAAATGAAGAATGCAATATCTGAATTGAAGAACATAGTAGAAGAAATAAAAAACAGTTTAGATGAAGCAGAGGATTAAATCAGTGAGCTGGAGAACAACATAGGAAAAAAGACCCAGAATGAGCAAAAAAGGAAAAGAGACTCAGAAAGAACAAACAGATGGTTAAGGGAAATGTAAAAAAAATATGAAAGTGAATAATATCTATATAGTAGGGATGTCAGAAGAAGAAGAAGAGCATCAAGGCATACAAAATCTGTTTGAAAAAGTGAAGACATACAACTTCCCTAATTTGATGAGAGAAAAAGTCACACAAATCCAGGAAACACAGATAATCTCAATCATGAGGAACCTAAAGAGGCCCACTTTAAGACACATCATAATTAAAATGGCAAAATTCCAAGACAAAGAGAGAATCTTAAAGGCAGCAGGGAAAAACAGGAAGTAAAATACAAAGGACCCTGATAAAACCATCAGCTGATTTCTCAATGGAAAAATAGCCAGCCAGAATACATTGTAAAGGAATAGTACAAGTAATGGAAACCATAGGTTGGCAAACAAGACTGGCATATTCAGCAAGGCTCTCAGTTAAAACGGAAGGCTGAATAAGGAGTTTCCCAGACAAAAGTTGTCTCAAAGAATACACCTCAACTTTTTCTGGAACTTCTGGCCAAGATGGAGGCATAGGTGGACACACTGTGCCTCCTCTCACAACCAAGATTAAGAACAACAAAAATATAGAACTAAAATCCCCCCAACCACAACAGATAGAAAATTGAATTGTACAGAAGTCCGACAACGATTCACCCAGACTGGTAAGAGAGATGGAGTCGGTGGCCCACGGAGAGGGGTTGCAGCAGGAAAAAACAGTGACTAGTGATCCCAAGTACAGAGGTGGCAGTTAGCACACCCCAGGTGCACAGGCAGTGGTTACCAAGCACAGGGAGGCAACGAGCAGACCAAGCGAGGCACACAAGGTGGCTGACCATGGTCACACATTCACACACAGATAAACCAGGCAAAAATGAAAACAGCAAGACAGACTGTGCAACACAGGGCCCAAAGCTGAAAAATAAACCCAAAAAGCACTGATTGAAAACATTTGTGGGGGTTGAGGTGCCAGGAGAGAATCCCAGCCTCACAGGAGAGTAAGGAAACAACTAGAACAGGAGCAGAAACACAGAAATGGAGATCACATAGAGGGTTAGCAACAGGGGAGTGGGAGGAGGAGAGATGGGGAAAAGGTACAGAGAATAAGTAGCATAGTTGGTGGGTAGAAAATAGGGGGAGGGCAAGAATAGTGTGGGAAAGTAGAAGCTAAAGAACT
>PVKU01007415.1:0-87793 GCA_004027475.1 Anoura caudifer
TCCAGAGAGAGATATGATGTGAGCTCTTCCTTACCTGGGCCAGAGCACAGGAGGAAAATAGGGCAACGTAACAAGTCACTGAGAATGGGTTTAACATAGGGCTGAAGTTCAAGTGTGGAATACTGTAAGTATTGACTGGCTGACAGCTACAGCAAAAGGAAAAGTCCCCATCAGTTCTCAAGATTTCTTGACATGCTTGAAACAGTTCTCTGAAGAATGTCTGGGGAAGGGTGAACAGCCACACTGAGCCTCCTCCATGGCGCAGGTCTAGCAAGAGCAGCCCCAGCCTCCGCAGTGAGCAGCAGGCACCCTCCCACCACCAAACCTGCCTCCCTTATGAAACAAGAGCCTGAGGCCATGGGGAAAGGGCAGCAAACACTGTTTCCCTCAGAGACAGATGAGGACTCAGTGCTGGGGAGGAGAATAGAAAACATACACACACACACACACACACACACACACACACACACACACACACTCCAGCCCTGGGATTTCCACTGGGCAGGAGGCCACTCTGCTGAGACCGTGATCCATCTCCTCACACTGTGAAAGACCAAGATCACAAAGCCCCAACCCTGCCTGAGACACTCAGAGAAAGGGTCTGCCTAAGACTGAGACAGAAGCAGGATGACAGACAACAAACCCTCACCATCCACCGAGCAGGAACAAAGGACAGCAGTTAGCCATGACAGAGAGGCGGTGTATGGGAAGACACACTCCCTGTCATGCAGTCCCAAAGGGAGAGCTGGAAACTAAGGGAGGAACAGCAACGCTGGGAAAACCCTCCCCTCACCGATCAGCCCACTCCAGGCACAGGTGATGCTGGAGGAAATGGAATTGGTTGGTGCACTGAGGATAACCACAGCAACAACAAAGCTCAAACCCAGCCCCAACTATGGGTGCATAATTCATACACCCTGCGTACTCTGCACTAGGGAATAAACAGAAGGGATGTGCCCATTGCAAAGCATAGTACTGTTTATCGTAGAGTCCATTATCCTACACACAAAATAGCCTGTTTTTAATCCAAATTAAATTTCAAAGGAAGAGCAAGAAAAATGGCTATATCACTGAACAAAGAATTTAACAGACCAGAATCATATATACTTGGGTACAGAAACTATCACACAGGGGGTTAAAGTAACTCTCATAAATAAGTTTAAGGAAAAGATGGACTACATCATCCTTGGGGAATTTCAATACAGAGTTAAAAACTATATAAATGGATTAAATGTAAATGCTAGAATGTGAAGAACACAATAAAAGAAATAAAGATCACTTATGAGTCAACTCAATGGAGCCAATGAACAAAAGGATAAAGATAAGTCAATAAAAATTAATTAAACTAAATTATACAGGGAAAAAATAATAAAGATAAAAAGAGAAGAGAGTCTCCCAGCACTGTGGGACAATATTAAACCATCTAACATACACAAAATTGAAAAATCACAAAAGGAAAATGGAGAAAAAAGGAGTTCAAGAAATATTTGAAGAGATGATGGCTGAAAAAATAGTGAAAGAAATTAAAGCACAAATCAAATAAATTCAGCCAAATAGTATTTTTTTGAAAGCCTAGACTCATCGTATCCTATCTGTCTAAAAGCCAAAAATGCGGAAAAAATCTTGAAGGCAGCCTGAGATAAAAAGAGTCCGTTTACAAAACAACAAAGATCTAAAGCACAGCAGAATTCTTCTCAGAAACTATGCAAACCAGATGACAATGGAGTGACATCTTTACAGCCTTGAGGAGAGAACAACTGTCCACAAAGAATTCTCCGTGTACAGAAAGTACTTTCTGAGAATGCAAGAGAAATAAAGGCATTTTCAGACCAACAAAAACTGAACAAATGTATTTCCAGCAGACCTAGAACACAAGGAATGTTAATGGAAGGTCTATGGAGCTTCTTGGAAACATAATTTCCTTATAAAGCAGGAAATGTAAAAAATGGGAAAGGGAAGAAGGTGTTGAACATTACTAGGGTCATATGGAAAAACCAAGTGACCAATTTGAATAGGTTCTGTGGTAGGCTAAATAATGACCCCCAAAAGATGTTCAGAACCTGTGAATATGTTGCCTGATACGTTAAAAGTAACTTGCAGATGTTTTTAACTTAAGGATTTTAAAAGAGAGAGACTATCCTGGATAATCTTAGTGGTCCCAATGAATAAGAGCAGGGCAAGCCCAGTGTCAGAGGAAACAGATATGAAAATGGCAGTGGAGGACCAGGTTCAGAGAGAGACTTCCTGTGCTGCCGACCTTGAGGTGGGGGGAAGGGCAGTAAGCAATGGAGTGGAAGCTCTATGAAGGCAAAAGGATTATGCAATGAATGGTGGAGAAGAATCACAAACGTTTTAACCAGTAGAAGAAATGAGGATACAGCATGCACACACATCTTCTTCCTTGAAGTGTCATGTGTGTATTTGCATTTTTCACCAATTTTCTTCCTTCGTCCCTTTCCCCTATATTTCATATAGGTTGTGTTCATGATGGTAAGTTTTATGGTTTACTCCATGAGTTACAAAATCATGACATTGTAAAGGAGATATGTGGTCCATAGAGGAATTCCATTCCAGGAGAAGGTGAGGTGGTCTTCTGAAATCTCTTTTAAATCACAGGACTTCACAAGACCTCTCTTTCCCCATTGCTACTTCTTTAGTTCTGATTCCTCTAATGACTCATGAGGAACCATGGTGCAGCCTCCTAGCTGGTCTCATCGACTCCAGTGTTTCTTCCTCTGATTCACTTGCTAGAATGCTAATTTAAAAATGTGAATTTTGTCATGCCCTACTCTGGCTTAAAAATCATTACTTGCTTCTTGTTGCTATTAAAAGTAAGTGATATTTTGGCATCTGGTGCATGATATGATGGGACCATTCTTTAGCTGTCTGCTTCATCCCTACTACTTCACCTCCTGTGCCTGGCAAAAGCAACTTCAGGGCATTAATGAACTCTCACACTCTCTCCCAGCTCGGCACCTTTCACAGGTCAGCCTTCACTCTGTCACCTGTTATCCAAGTCACTTGTTCTTACTTCCTTGGTCTCTACCTGGACCTCTTCTTGTTCTTTCATACAGGAAGACTTCTGCAATTACTCTCAAAGGCTCTCTCTCTCTCTCTCTCTCTCTCTCTCTCTCTCTCTCTCTCTCTCCCCTTCTTTGACACAACACTGCATCTTAACTGCTACATGGTCTCTCATCCCGCTTGCAGTTCTATCATTGGGAAAACTGTACCATATTGACTATTCTGTCTCAAGAACCATTCATTGCTGCAGATGCCTGGGAGACTCTCTTATGACAGTTCCCCAGTTAATGCCAAGAGAAATATAGCTGAAGAAGTCACCAGTATCCCTTGCCTTCTTTGGGATGCTTGCCTTTGTGACAGACTTTAGGAATGAATTATTTTAAGGTAAAACTAAAATACCAAATTTCCATGTTAAATGAGCCTTCCACACTGCTTGCACGCTGAGAGCCTGTGATAATGTGTCCCCAGATGGAAGAGCTGCACACCAAGCAACTCAAAGATGAGATGACGGGAAGAAAGGGCTTTGACACTTCTTCAAGGGAGGGAGCAGATGAGTGGGCACACGCTTTTCCTCCTTCTCCTTCCGTTCCCTTGTGCAGTTATTCCTTCCCCCTCCTTCACCTTGTTTAACTCAGGCTTTCCTCTCACAGGGGCACTCACTCCCTGACTGTTCCAGCTCAGAGGTGCACGAGAAGTAGTAGGCCCACTGCTGTGTATGGAAGAGAGTGGGGGAGGGTGGGAGAGGGCTTCCTGGGCAGACACCAGGGTGCTGTGTGCAGAGGTGATAGAACCGTCCTGATCCCCAGACCACAGGAAGCTTGTCTTATCTTCACTGCCTTTGCCTCAGGAATCTTTCCTTTCTTGGATAATTAATTTTATATGTATTCATTATCTCACATTTTGTGTCCTATTTTGTTTCTAAAGTCTAGGAAAAGAATTAATAGATATGTCAGAGTTGGACAGCTTACATGTTTAAATGGTACACTTATGTATGCAGTCAAATTCCTTTCAAACAGTTCAAATATTCCAGCAGGGCCTGAGACACCTTTCCCTTGGCCAGTCACAGCCACGTGTGCTAACAGCCTTTACTCAGCTTCCTGTCGGTGTAAACCAAGACCTTCTGTGGAAGATTCTCCTGCGTTTCCACCCACACTCAGACACACACGTTATGTCCACATGATGTAGGTCCGGCACGGAAGCATTTAATCAGAAGCGTTTAACCAGCCTTGATGGCAACACTCTCCTCAGAAGAGTGACTCACACAGTTATCGGATGTGCTTACATATACCACGCATTTTAAATGGTGAAATGTGAAAGTGATACATTCCCAACAGAAACACGATAACTTTGTACAAGATACAGATGAATAAGAACCAGAGGTCCAACTTAAGATCCATGACTAGGTCCATGATTATAAAGAATGTGACAAATCAAAACAGCAAATGTTTTTTTAAAAAAATTACTCCCAGGCCATATGAAGCAAAATTCAGTGTGGGAAGTTCTGTTACAGCAGTGCTTAACTTCACTAAACATGCTGCTGGGACCTAAAAATACCCCACATCACTCCAACCCAACCACTCAGCCTCCTACCCACAGCATCAGTACATTTCTTATCATCTTCCTCCTGGTTGCCAGGGTGATGCTGTTGATGCCTGTCATACCTGAGTTAAGTGGGAGAACACACAAAGCTCTTCTCTTTAAATGATGCTCATGGTTCATCGAGTTGCCAGTTTCGATGCTAATCTAGATAATTGCCCTAAGAGTTTCTGCCAGGCCCCCTTCACCTCCTTATTCCTTAGACTGTAAATCATGGGGTTCAGCATGGGTGTCAAAATGGCATAAAAGAGAGAGATCAACTTCTCCTGGAGGACAGAGGGGCCGGAGCGGGGCTGGATGTAAGTGACAATGGCCATGCCATAGCACAGGACCACCACTGAGAGGTGAGAGGCACAGGTGTGGAAGGCTTTCTTTCTGCCCTCTGTGGACCTGATCTTTAGGATGGCCATGATGATCCTGATGTAGGACAACAGAACCAGGCAGAATGGGGACACCAGCAGGACAATGGCAGAAACCATGATTATGATCTCATTGCAGGAGATGTCCACACAAGCCAGTCTGATCACAGCTATGATTTCACAGGATATGTGATCAATAAACTTATTTGAGCACATGGGCAGCTGAAAGGGGATGACGGTCTGTATGACAGAGTTAACCGAGCCACTGAGCCAGGAGGTGACAGCCAGCCTAGTACAGAGCCTTCCATGCATGATGACTGAGTACCTCAGAGGGTCACACACAGCCATGTAGTGGTCATAGGCCATCACCACCAGTAGAACAAACTCAATGCCTCCCAATCCCAGGGAGAAAAATAACTGCGCTGCACAGCTCACATAGGGGATCACTTTCCGCTCAGCAAGAAAATGAACCAACATCTGAGGGACGATGCTTGTGGCATAAGAGACATCGACGAGGGAGAAGTTGGTGAGAAAGAAGTACATGGGAGTATGGAGTTGGCTGTCCAGTCTGATCAGAAGGACAATGAGGAAGTTCCCCAGCACTGTCACCAGGTACATGACCACGAACAGGACAAAGAGAGAGACCTGAGTGTCCCAGTCCCTGGACAGGCCGAGGAGAATAAACTCTCTCACCCACGTCTGGTTGTCTGCTCCCATTAAAAATGTGAGGGTTATGAATCTGCAGAGAGTCAGAAAGAACAGAAGCTTTTTAATTAAGGAACCATAAGAATAACTTCTTAAAAGAATGCATATTTTATATGACCTGTAAGATGTAAAGGTTTCAGATCTTTTATGGGCCAACATAGGCTTGGTGTCTGTACGTGTTACATCTACTCTACGTAAGAGAGAGGGGCTTGCCCTTCACAAGAACATGATATGGTCCCAGGTAGTCAGTTAAATCCTGGAGATCATGCAATGCATTTTGAAAACTCTGTATCTTACCTCAGTTTTCAGGGTAGGAGGTGATGGTAGCTGACAATGGAAGGTAAAGTGATAAATAGTGAAGAGAAATATTGTTCAAAGTTTAACAACTACCCTACACGTATCTGTTAGGCCAATTTACGGGGGAAATATTCGGAAGAGACAGAGGCATACTGTAAATAAAGCTGCCTTCTCGTGGAAAGTTCTGGAATTAGAAAACCTGACTATGGATCCTCCTATGATTTACCAGATGTGTGATTGGATTAAAGATTTAAACTTTTACATACAAAATGGAATAATGTTGCACAACTTACAAATATATTTAAACTCAAATCTAAACAACTTACAAGGAAAGTACTTTATGACGTTACAGTGAATAGGACTTCAGTGGTGTGGGTATCGATTGCAGCATGGGAGAGACAGGGTAACAAATGTGCTTTCTTCTCATGTCCCACCACAACTTCAGATGTCAACAAAAAGAAGCCAAGCCCTTTAATAGATCTGAAGTCTAAAACGGTGGCTTCCATGCTTGGGGGATCTAGGGAGGTATGGGTCTTTTGGAGAATTTGCCATCTTCCAGGCTTTAGCACAAGAAGGAGAAGCGGGATGATTTTATCCTTTTCTTTTCATTGTTCCACCATTCCATTTACTCATTCTGACTTGCTCTTGTTATTTTTCCACAACTCTAGCCCTTGCCTATGATCTCAATAAAAGATATAGTATGCAAATGGCTGCTAAGGCTTTCCTGTATGGAAGTAGGGAAAGAAAACGCATCTGTTCACTTCTGTTGCATCAAAGGAGACATTTCACTTTCCATGATTTTAGCACGTATCTTAGTGTCATCTTTGCTAGATGCTGTGATTTCAAAGGTGAATGGTACACCTCTTCGTTCATAATGCTCAAGTAAATGAAAAAGACTCAGAAGAGATTGCCATCATAGCATTTGTCCCTCCGGTGCCCTGTGCAAGTTGCCTGGAGGGCATACCAGCCCTTCATTCACTTATGCATCTGACACATCTCTCTGCTACAGCCCTTGTCTCATTATAAATGAGTGACAGCATCACATCTCGCCTTCAGGACCTAACATTTCTTGCTTTAAATCTCTTTTGCTTCCTAAAATCTAGAGCAAGCTACTTAACCTCTCTAAGCTTCATATTTGTTTGAAAGAGTCACTGAAGAAATCAACATGCTCCTAGTGACTGAATTAGCGCAGGTGTACATCACTTAGTGATGATAACTGGGTGACCTTTCATTTCAAGCTCTTAATCATATTCAATATCTTATTCCTTCATTCATCCCCCTTCTACCATCCTAACCCTGCTGTGACCCTGATTGATCGTGTTCCCTCCTTATAAAAAAATACACAGACCCAGATTGGGGAGAGAATCTTTGTTATAGAATTCGCATTCTAATTCTCTCTTCCTTTTACAACCAGAATTGTCAAATGATTGGTGGCCACCTGCTGAGTTTATTTCCTCATAGTGTTCATCCCTTAAACCATGGGAATCTTGGTTTCCGCTTAAACTAATCTATAGAAATTGTACTCTTGAAGGTTGCTGTGGCTTTCTGATCATCCAATTCAGAGACGTTTATTCTACTTTAGTTCTTTAACTATTGTTTAACCAATTTAACTGTTTGTTCCTTCAAACTCTCAACTCCATGATGCTCTTCTGTCTTGATTTTCTTTGTGTATACCCTTGGATAATTATTTTAAATTTTAAATTCTTTGCTCCATTACTGTGAGCATGTTCTAAGATTCTGCTCTCAGAAGTTGTACTTTTCTTTCTACAGCTTTTCCTTTAAGGACATATCTCTACTCTAGGGGTTGTTATCAATTCCATATATTAAATAGTTCACTGTCAGTTCTACATTTATCTCCTAGGCTTCTCTCCAAGAGTCCTGATGCTTTCTTCAACAGCTTAATGAGTGTTTCCCAAAATCACACCATCATCGTATCAATGCAAAAGTCATGCAACAAATTTTGCCACAACACGTTTTATGTCAAGATCCAACATCAAAATCTCAGACCCAAGAGTTTTTGGAACCCCCAGATCAGCTTCTAGCTTTTTTGCTGTCAGTTGCTGATCTTTGTTGATTGCAGCCTGTACATGTTCAACATTCTCAGGTGTTCTGCTTGTTGCAGGCTTTCCAGAACATGGATCACTTTCAACAGATTCTTAACCATCTTTTAAGCATTTTTGCTATACTTTTATTTGCATTACACTCATTGCATCATCCCTAAAAGCCTTCTGAATCATTTGAATAGTTTCTGCAGAGGGATGTTCAAGGTTAATGCAAAATTGATGCAGATTTGTTACTCTACTTACTCAGTCATTTTGAATGCAATGGCCACACAGTGCACGTGCTAACTCAACAGCATCTACCACCCCACTGACCAGTACAGTGAAGTCATCATTGTTCATGCATGTGCATTCCAGTCCACTCTTCTTGGCTGCCAGGTTACATCGATGTCTCATCGATGTTACATTCTCATTATATTAACAATGGCCGACCTTTTTCTGGACAGACCTCATATGATAAACCTGCAGCTAGCACTAAACTCAATGGGAAAAAGCTATAAGTATTTTCCTTAACATCAGAAACAAGATTGGGATGTCCACTCTTACCACTTTTATTCAACATAGTATTGGAAGTTATAGTTACAGCAATCAGACAAGGAAAAAATAACAGGCACCCAAATCTGAAAGAAAGAAGTAAAAGTGTCATTTTTTTTGCAGATGACACGACACTATAGAAAGAACTCTAAAGATTCCACCAAAAAACCCCACTAAAACCAATACATGAATTGAATAGTTATAGAATACAAAATAAATATTCAGAAATCAGTTGCATTTTTATACAGCAATTATGAACTATCAGAAAGAGAAATTAAGAAAACAATATTATATACAATTTAAACAAAAAATATCTATGAATAAATTTAACCAAGGAGGTAAAATACTTGTACTCAAAATTATAAGACATTGAGGAAAGAAATTGAAGATACAAATAGACGAAAACATATACCAGGTTCATGGGTAGAAAGAATTACCATCATTAAATGTCCATACTACCCAAAGCAACTTACAGATTCCCACAGAAATGTAATTTACTGGCACTTGCTGAGAAAATGCTTCCCTAAAAAAAAAAGGCCCACACAATTGAAAAAGAGAAAAACAAATTTAACAGATAGACTCTGTGACAGGTAATATATTTTTCTCATTCCTAATGCCCAGTCTCAAAATTTCTGCTCTCTCAGAATGAAGGCATGAACGACCCTTTTAGTGAAGAACCCAAACAAGCTGTGAAGCTGGGTAAGAACTAAAGAATCATGGGACGGGTGGTGTAGAAGTCACAAACACTGTGACCACACGACCAGTCACAGAAACAAGGCTATGTAGCATCTTTTACATAGTTTCCTCCTTGGTGTGCCCTGGTGTGTATTTGCGCTTTAGACTAATTTTCTTCTTTCACCTCCTTTCTCCTACTATTTAATACAGGGTGTGTTCACAGTGGCATAGTTTTCACATTAGTCCGCAGGTTACAGACTATCCAGACATGATTTTGACATTCTGAGAAAGAACAGAGTTTATCCAGGAATTCTGGTCTTAAGAGACGAATGAGTTTTTGGCCCATCTGAGAAGGCATCTGGTGCATTCTAGTTGTGCGTTGTATTAGATGAGAGCTTTCAAAGGAGAGGAGTTGTTAACATGGAAAGAAGAAAATATGTCCATTTGGGGTAGCCAAAGATGTGAAATGTAAGCAACACCTCTCATGGTTTTTTCCCCATCCAGCATCTGAATCCCCCATCTACGTTGGGGTATCCTCACTCAGGAAAGGCTAAACTGTTCTCAGCATCCCTTGCAGAGGGAACCACGTTTGTGACCCACCCTCTGTCACTCAGGTGCTTTCCTACCAGAATTTGGTACAAAGACTAGAGATGCAAAGAGGGAGGAGCCTCCCAGAATTAAATGTGGCGAGGCTGGCACTGGAGGCAGTGGTGAGTCTGGTTTCCATAATCAGTACAGACAACGCCCCAGGGGTATGTGCAGCACAAGCTCACCGTCTGGGCCTGGGAAAGACTGCAGTGGCGTGTCCTGATGGAACCAGGCTGCAGAGCGATTTCTGACCATGTTTCAGAACCCTGGTCAGCCCAATTCTCGGAGAGTCTGTGAGCTCTCTTGTACTCCTTAATAAAAGTGTTTTCTGTTTAACTTAGCCAAAGTTGGCAATGATGACCACTGGATGATGATCTGGAAACCTGGTAAATAACAGAGTGGTACAATGATTGCTTTTTTTCTTCATCTTTGCATTTCTCTGTTTAACTGTCATAATAGAATAAGGAAAAAAGATTTCTTTTTCTTGTTTTTGTTTGTTCATCTGACTTCTCTTTAAAACATTTGGTCCAAGCTATAGCCCCAGAAAAGAGACCTCGAAGAATGCTGGCAAAGATTAGCCCTGAAATTTCAAGGCACCAGCCCAAGCTCACTCTCCTGCCATGACCTGCTTTGCACCAAGATGACAGCTTTGCCCTATAAAAGCATGACTCACCACAGAAAATCAGAAATGAGTACTTCAAGCTGTCTGTAAGTGATCGCATCTCTAGATGGTTTTCAAGGCCAGCCTTCTGTCCCTGCCAGGGTCAGTTTTCCTAGCTTAAGTATTTAGAACTAATCATAAAGATGTATTTTTGGTTTGCTTTTCTAGCTACCTTTACTCTCTGGGACAGTTCTTAGCATATTTCTCTCAATTTCCTCACTCTTTTTGTCCCAATCACCTGGAACCCAGACAGAAGCTTCTATAGATTTGCAAAGGCCTGCCATTCCTAAAAATCGTAAATACAGCCATGATTACTTCTTTCCAGTCCTAATGACCTTTTGATTTTCCTTCTAGTTCTTTTTTAAAGGGATGAGATGCATCTCCTTTCTTCCGGCCATGTGGGTTTTCCTGATCATCTCTGGTTTAAAGTTCCTTGACATTTAAAATACTTCTCAAACACCTTTACAATTAGCAGCCAATGATGTCCACAAATTTTACACGCTAGCACTCCTATGAGAGATCTAGCTAAAAAGCTGGATCCTTCCAATGTTTACAGATAATTTTCACATCATATTCAAACACTTCTAAAATTAACAGATTCAATTTTAGCTCCTAATTTGTCTGAGAACAGAAGCTCGTGAAAGTGCATCTATAGATCTTAAATCAATGACCTACCACAATTACGGACAACGAAATGAAAAAGCCATAATATGCAAACTACACATCCACTTGATGGGCACCAGGGAAGTTCTCTCCCCTCCCAAAATGGGCCTGTGAGCTGATACCTGGAATCGAAGCAGGAGTTCATTTGGTGTATGTGGGGAGGGGGCTCTAGGGAGTGGGAAAGAGAACAAGATTGTCAGTGCTGGTCATGGAGAGTGCCTCTGTAAAGGTCCTGTTGACTCCGGTTGTAGGTGGGCAGAAGTTATAGTCCTATGTTGTCAGGGTGCGTGTGGGCCTCGCGGTGGTAGAACTGTTCTGTATGCTGATCTGCACCGCTTACACAGATCTACACATGCGATAAGGCAGTAGAGAACCATGTATACATGCACAGAAACGAGTGCTAATAAAACCGGTGAAATCTCTCTCTGACTGATGTGGCTCAGTTGACTGGGCATTGTCCTGCAAAGCAAAATGTCACCGGTTCAATTTCAAATCTGGGCACGCGGCTGGGTTTTGGGTTCGGTCCCTGGAGAAGCAACCTGTCGATGTTTGTCTCACATCGATGTTTCTCTCCCTCCCTTCCCCTCTCTCTGAAAATAAATAAATAAAATCTTAAAAAAAAAAAAACTGGTGAAATCTAAATAAGCTCTGTGGATTGTACCAGCGTCTGCTTCCTGGCTGTGATATTACACAATTCATTATGCAAGATGTGCTACCATTAGGGAAAACTAAGTGAAGGGTACACAAGAATTTCCTGTACCTTCTTTGCAGATTCCAGTGAATCTATAATTGTTTCAAAACGAAAAGTTTTTTTAATTGTTTAATGATTTAATTGATTGATTAAGCCCAATTTGCAGCTATGTTTTTTAAAATAGAGATTTGAAAAGGAAAATGTTTAAGAGTAGTTTCCTTGGATTTTGTCATAATGGGAGATATATTTTTAATCTTTCTACCTCTATGTTTAAACTCTTCATAGAAAAATCTTAAATTTAGGTTTTCATTTTGGGTTTTTTTTTTCCTCTTTATTTTTCTCTTAGATATCCTTCAATTCTCTTACTACAGAAGGAGGCCTTCAACTAATCCTGAAAACTTAAAGCTATCCCTCACCCCAGGCCCCTAGGCCACGCCCCCAGTTAGCGCTAAGGTAAGAGCAGGTCCTCAGAATTTAGTGAATCACATGCATAATTAGCAAAGCTGCTTTGGGGTTTTCTGACACCAATGGTCCCTCTAGACAGACTTTCTAAACTGCCTGCCTTCTGCCGCTGTAATACTCCATTTGTCGTGCTTGGCATTTGAAACTCATTGAAAGAACAGATTTGTTGTGTGTGAGTGTGTGTGTATTTAACTAATTTGCCGAAAGGCAATGCTTTCTCCTTGCCCCACCCAGCTGGACCAGGAGGAGAAGCTCTGGTAGCAAGCAAGGGCATGATGCTCCTAAAGCATTGGCAAACCCATGCCCGTGGCTAATTCTTTCCATTCCTAGAAGGCAACTCAGCTTTTTAGATTGTACTTTTTGAGTTATTTTAATGAAAAACAACCTCCTTCCTTCTCCTTTATGTTTCTTTACCTAAGAGCCCCTCAGTGATCATTTTCAAAAACGGGCTGGAACTAGAACTTTTAGCTGTGCAGAATGTCTGAGAGCACTCCTGTGAGAAAGCTGTGTCAGAAACAGTACCTAGGGAAGAACTCAATCTTGTAAAAGGAAATAAAAAGTACATTTTACCAAAACTAAAAAAAAAAGTTAAATGATTTTATAATTTCTTTTCACTCGAAGCCATGAATTTTCCAAGCATATGAGCTCTGCAAGCTATTGAATCAGCCTCCACAGCAAAGCTCCCACCCCTCTGGCCCTCCAGAGAAGCCCAGAAGAAAGAAGATAGATTTTGATGAACAATAATTCTCCTTTCGCTCTCTTTTCCTACTTTCTAAACCTCCACACTGTATATCTCCTCATCACATCTCCAGAGAGAAATCTCCTTGCAAGCATGTTCTGAGCTGAAACTGTAGCACAAACGAGGGTGTTTTTACCTCTTAGACTTTCTGGAATGTGGCATCATGGATTAGAGAGCAGATGGACAGGCAGTTTCTGGGGTGGGGCAGGAGTGAAGCAGTCTTGAAGGTGCCTGTGGTTGCAATGGCACAACTTTGGGAATGTGTGAAACCTAGAAAGCTCTGTCTGTGAGTCAGACACTGTGGTTCCAAAGGAGGCAAAACTTTTCATAGCTGATTATTGGTTTCTGCTTTACCCAACTAATGTTACTCTTGTGGCTTGCTTCTCATTTCAGAGTTTCACAGTTCTCATATACTGCTTTTTCTTCCATTAACATGAAAACTGAGGTTCGGAGAAGAAAAAAGATTTCTCAGCAGGACACTAGGAATTAATGACAGAGCACAGGCAGAAATCCCCAAGGTCTCTACCTTCCACCAGTTCTTTCCGCTGCACAGCCCCTGGAGCCCAGCATACAAACTGGAGGGACAGAGGGTGGGGATTGGCGCACAGCACTCAAACACAAGGGACCCAGACCTGGGAGCAGTCTCCTCTCATGACGGCAGGTATTGACGCATCTTTTCCTCTCCCATCCACCTTCGCTATCCCACCTCCTCTGCACTTTCCCATCAACCCCTCCACTTTTGAAAGTCAAAATTGTATTTTAATTTCCTGACAACCTGATATTCCAATGAATATTCCAAATGAATAAACTAGGGGGGTGTATGAGTTGGGGGTCTCCAGAGAAAACCATTAGGGTAGATAAATAGATAGACAGATGATAGACAGACAGACAGACAGATAGATAGATAGATAGATAGATAGATAGATAGATAGACAGATCAATGACTCATAGATAGGTAGAGATTTTCTATAAGGAATTTGCTCACACATTATGCAGGCTGGCAAGTCTCCAAATTTGTAGGGTATGAAAATGAATAAAGGAAACCTCACTTTACATGGGGTCCAGAAGCTTGAATGGGGAGCTCTCAGGCATTGCCACTCACCAACCTCTCAGGCTCCTCTGACAGCAAGAAGCTTCCTTTGCTACTTCAGCAACAGGAACTTTTCTCCTTGCCTAGCAACAGACCCAGCCAATGAGAAACTGCAGTGACTCTACCAATAGGAAGCCACTACACTTCTACCTTCTGTTTTCCTCCAGTGGACATTATTGATAACAGCTGCCTCTTAAAAAATATGTATATGTATATCTGTATATATAGATTTTAGAGAGAGAAGAAGAAGGGGGAGAGAGAGAGAAACATTGATTTGCTGTTCCACCTTTATGTCTTCACTGGTTGATTCATTTTTGTTTCTATTAATGAGAGAGAGGGAAGAAAGAGAGAGGAAGAAACAGAGACAGAGAGACAGAAACTTTGACTTGCAGTTCCACTCATTCATGTGTGTACTCATTGGTTGGCTGTGGGGAGGGCTCCACTCGCAGAGCCCCCCATCCACCACGGATGAGAATAAGTCTACCAAGACATGATCTGCTTGGGGAGAAGAGGTGGCCAATCTCTCAGAGGAGAAGGGCCATGAGCTGTTCCTCAATGGGCTTTTATTGGTTCAATTTGCACAGGAATACAGGTAAATCTCATCAGTCATTGTCAGGCAGTAATGATCAAACAATAGATAACATTCAAAGAACAATGAGGGCTTATTCAGAGTCAGGGTCAGTTAGCTAAAGGGCCATAAAACTTTGGTAAACAAATTCATTTCATGCTTGGACCCTTATCAGAAAATTGGGGGTCTTAGCAAAGCAGGTTTCACAGGATTTTATGCACTTTTTTTTAGGCCTGATTGCCCCGGGGAACCCACCCTTTCCAGTGCAGGGTCGTACCCACCTCCGGCATTGTTTCAGGTTTAATTTAGGCAGGGAAGTAAGGCAGCCAAGAGATTAAGAGACTTTTTGCAGACAGAATGAGGACTCAGGCTATGCCAAAGCCAAGGGGCAAGGGTCCATCACCCCCTTTTTCTATAGCCCCCCAAGTCCTTCCCTAAGGGCCCTCCTCAACTGTGCCTGTCTTAGGTAGTCCCTCCCTTGACAAACCTTGTACATTGTTGGTTAACCAGTCATCGGCCCACGGCCAAGCAGGGTGAAATAAAAGGGGGCAGAGACAACACCCCTGCCAGGAAGATAAGCTTAGTCTCCTTAGTGGCTTATGGTCCCAAGGTCTCTTTACTCAGCCTTTGCAATGGTGGGTTACAGCTTCTGAAACCATGCAGGGTGGTTCCCAACAGTTGATTCCTGCACGTGCCCTGGCCAGGGACTGCAAATTTGGTGTATCGGGAAGATACTGTAGCCTACTGAGCACCCAACCAGGTCCTTTTAACTCCCTTTTATTTCCTCTGTAAAGTAACTTTCTGGTTTTTTGTTCTCTGGATTTGCCCATGGTTTGCCATAGCTTGCATGTCCTGTACTCCAATTTCTCTGCCCTTCCCTAACAAAAACATTTTTACTGGTAAAATCACTGGCTGGATTTTGTTTGTTTTTAGGGTCAACAAAGCTGAGTTGGCCACCTGGAGACTCAGGATAGCTGATGGTGTAAATCCAGTCTGAAGGCCAACAGGCTAAAGACCCAGGAAGAACTAATATTCCATTTAAGTCTGAGGAAAATGTTCCAGTTTAAAGGCAGAAGAATCCTCTTACTGACTGGAGGGTCCACTTTTTTGTTCAACCACTGCTCTTTCTCCCTCATCTGCTTTACTCTCAAAATCTTTTCAACCCTTCACTCACTTCCCTGCCAAAGTCTAATCTCCCTCAGAACCACGTGCAAGGCCTGGCCTGAGGTTAGAGGGCAGACATGGGGGGCCATTTTTCAGAGGTTTCTAGAAATCAGCAACCCAGCCTCCCAGGCACAGAGGGGTAGTTTCTGACTACAAATCCTTTGAGGGTGAAAGGCAAAGCCAATGTCTGGGCAAGTTTGTGCAGATGAGTGGGGTGTCCAGGGAAACCTGTGGAGGCACGTGGGGGCTTAGGGATTGCAGACTGAATGTTCCTAAAGGACTGGGGCTCCTTGGGGTGAGCATTTCCTCTTTCTCATTCCCTCTGCCAAGACAGCTGATTTCTCTCCTGCCATATCCCTCTTCTTCTCAGAAACTGGGAACAAGGACACACCCATGCCCCCCTATTCTCTCTCAGACACACCCCCAGAACTCACCATTTTTAGATGGTCTTGTTCTCCCTGTGTATTTGGTCAGAGTTTCAGAGCTAAAACATATCATCCATCTCTTCCTTCATGAAAAAATGGAACACTGACATGCAGGCAGCAGAAAGGGTTAGCTCAGGCAGAGATGAACATGACCTTGACATTCAGATGCCCACTTAGGGCTCCAGGGCTATCGTTGGTACAAAACCCAAGGAGCCAGAATGCTGGCAAGTCCCCTAGGCTTTGCTCCGTGTGCATGCATGGGTCATGCATGTTGTGTATGTGTGTGTTTGGGGGATGGGGAGGAGACAGGGCCAGAGCAGACTGCAGACCTCCTCCACCCTGTGAGCATATGCAGACGGCAGACCTCAGCCAGCAAATTCCCTGCCAATAGGGGCCAGGCTGTTTTGCTCAGTTCCTCTCCTCTCCCAGCTGCTTCCTCTCACCCTAGGCCCCTCGCCCCTCCTCCCCTGATGTCATCCGACCTGCATTTTGTGGACTGGCTCTGGAATCGGGAAGGAAAACACGGCCTGGGAGAGGGCCCGCAGAGGAAAGTGGGGCGAGGGGAGCCCACGCAGACTGGGGACCTAGCACTGGCAGCCTCTGAGAGTTTCAAACGTCCTTTCCCACCTATTGTCTCATATATTTCAACAACGCTGAAAAGCACCTGACTTTTAAGTGGCAGTAAGAAGACAGTGGCAAGTGTGCTGTTGATAAGATCTTCCACCCACTACACTTTCTACCTGTAAAGAACTAAACTGTGTGGGGAATGAAGATGAACCATGCAGAAGACAGAAGAACAGAAGGACCTGCAGCAATGAGCATAAAAACGGAAGGGCGATTTAGAACTGAGGACGGCCTATTGGATCCAGGATGGAAAGGTAACGAACAGGTCAAACTTGCTCAAAAATAAGTGAGAGGCTGGGACTGTACTTGAACAATTAAAATAAAATTTAAAAAAAATAAGTGAGAGAGGAGAAGCAGAGAATGAGACGTGGCCGCAGAGGTTCACAGGATGAGACAGCTGGCGTTGAGGCTGATGAGATCGTTGGCTTGGAGCAAGGTGCCCCAAGCCAAAGCAGCTGCGAAAGGCAAGATCTCTTCTCCCCTGGGAATTTCAGAACGCACATAGCCCTGCCTACAACTTGATGTTAGCCAGCGAGACGCTGGCTGGACTTCTGACCTACAGAACTCTATGATAATAAAGACAATAAATGTGTTGTTTCAAGCCACTAAGTTTGGGGTCCTTTGTTACCACGACCATAGGAAATGCATGCGCTCCCCAGCGGGTGAGCAGAGGGTGCCACAGTGCCTTTCGAGTAACAGCCACGCCTTTTCTCTCCCTCACATTTAATATTTGCCACCTATTTAGTGGTTAGTAGAGATTTTAATCCCCTCCTGTTTTATTCAATTCATAAAACAATGCATGTGATAATTAAAAAAAAAAACTATTCGGTAGTTATGAAGATCGGTATCAATAGCCAATTCTTCACGCTTAGCCCTGCCCTTATAAACGCGATGCACGACCTTCTTTTTATAAGAATGTAATCATACGCTCCATTTTAACACAACTTGATTCTTTTAATTATACCTAGGACCCAAAGATTCTTTACACGTCCTTGGCAATGTTTGTGCGTTATCTCACATAAAAATATATTATCATTCGGCAACCTCTCACTTATTCATAAATAGCCTCACGGGTTTAGTTTTCCACAAACTGCTCTGCTGCACTCTCGCGGAGGGCGCCAGTGTCTCCATCCCGGATTTGGGGCCTCATCTTCAAGCTGAAATTGACACAAAGCAGACCCTCTGCCGTCCTAAGGTAGCCGGCCTGGCTCCGCCCCCCACAGGCGCGGTCGCCAATCAGCTCCCAGAACTTCGCCCACCTCGCCTCCCCTTCCCCTTGCAGTTTTCCACGTCCTAGGTTTCGTCCACCGCCCAGTCCCTTCTCTGCTGAGAAGCTCTTTCCCCTTGGGAACTGCCGCCGCCTCCTCCTAGCCAGTCCTCTCTGCCCTCGAACGCGCTGCAGGGATCAACGGGGCAAAGGGTGAGTTGGGGGGTCAGCGATAATTCTGAACCAAGAGCGGCTTGGAGGTGGCCTGGGCGGGAGAGGGGGAGATGTGGTGAAAGCCCGGGAGGCTTTCTGCGCGCTTGTGGGGTCAGCAGGGATGGGGACTTTTTGTGGGGCCTCTGCGTGTCTCTGATGGGTGGGTGGCATACGTGTTCCATGCAGCATTCCTTGCTGTTTACCTCTGGGATCCTACTCTGGTGTCTCCCTGTAGCTCAGTCTCTGTTTCTTTCTTACCACGTCGCTATTCACCCTTGCTCGTCAGGAGGCGAAGATCCACTGCTTTCTTGTAATTTTATTATTTGTTTGTTTGTTGGGGGTCGGTGCGCTCCGCAGGAGCCATTGTGATTTGAGCTCAAGAAAGCATGGAGGCGAAGTCATTTCCCCTCCTGGGACTCGTTCTTGAACTATTTGAGTGTAGCCTGCTTCTGCAGAACCCTCCCTCCCCCAAGGTTAAAGTCCTCTCCTACCCCAGTGCGGTACGTGAGGCCCCGAGAGTGTCTGTGGTGGGGGAGGGAGGTGCAAGGGGCGGGTGGGAGGAGGGCTGGTGGTGAGAGTGGGTGCAGGGAATCCTGTGGAATGTTTAGTCTGGCATGCATTTGGCCTTCAGGTAGGTTACCCAGTAAACAGCCCCCTAAGCTGGCCTCTGCGTTGACTCAACCTGCAATGGAGGGAGAAGGCCTTAAGTATAAGAGATTTACTGATGGGACAATCACGGAAACTACTGGAAGAAGAGCAGGTCTAACTAAACTTAAGGGACATAGTATCTGTCTAGTTGGCCATCCATCTCTCCATCCATCCTTTTACACTCCAAACTATTTATTTGTCAATTGATATCATTCCAGCCCAGTAGTTCCCCTTATCTGCAGTTCCGTGGTTTCAGTTACCTGTGGTCAACCGCGGTCTGAAAATATTAAATAGAAAATTCCAGAAATAAGCAATCCATAAATTTTAAAACTGCAGGCTGTTTTGAGGAGCTTGGTGAAATCTAGCGCAGTCCCTAGCCGTCTTAACCAAGATGTCTCAGCCTAAGACCCACTACCAGCTATCCTACCCTTACTTTACACATCAGTTTTTTGCCACATGGGTCTATGCATACAGACTTGCTTCTCCCAGAATAAAGGCAGAGAGAGAGAGAAGTAACCGAATCTCAAAAGTGACATCCCATCAGTTGGCCATCTGTTCATTAGAAGTGAATCACTAGTTTCAGCTCACACTCAAGACCTGGTTATACAAGAGTGAATACCCAGAGGCAGGGGTAATTGGGGGCCCCTGCTAAAGGCTGCCTATTACAGGGGTTATTAACAAATAACACTGTCCTCTAGCATTCTTGTACATGAATTCTGGTTCATGTGGGCAGGAGTTACCCTGGAGTATACACCAGTGTTGAATTACTGAGTTATAAGATTTGTGCATGTTCAACTTTATTAGGTTATTTCCGAGCTGTTTTCAAAATGTTGAGCCATTCTGCACCTCCTCTAGCAATAGATGAGAATTCCTACATACTTGTTGCTCTACATACTTGTCATAGCTTCGTATTAGGAAATTTCATTTTTAGCTACTCAGGCAGGCATGAGGTAGCATTCCCTTGTGATTTCGATTAGCATTTCTCTGATAAGTAATAAAGTTGACCGTCTTTTTACACGTTGAAAAGCGATGGTGCTTCCTCTCTGTGATAATTCTGGGTTGTTTGTTCTCATTTTCGCATTGGGTTGTTTGTCTTTTTCTTACCGACTCATTCTAGTATATATACATTTTAGTGTATGTGCTGCCCAAACAAGCTCTGGAATGCTTTCTTTATAAAAACCAAATGCCAATCAATCCCTTGTTAGCTATATATGCTGCAGTTATCTGCTTTCAATTGATGCTTAGCTTTTCTTTCTCTGTCTCTTTCCATGAACTAAGTCTTGAATTTATAAGCGACCAGTACTCTTTCTTTTATAGTTTGTCTTGTTTGAGAACATTGTTTTCTTAAGGTAGTAAATTAATTTTATTGTACTTTCCTCTAAAAGCTTTTATAGTTTTGCATTTGGCTATCAGTCTTGATCTACCTGGAGTTTTATTGTTACTGTTTTTATTCCATGTGGGTGATTGTCCCATTGCCAGTGATCTGCATGAATCTCGTTTTTCATATATGCAAGAATTTGTTTTGAGCTCCCTGCTCTCTTTCACTACCTATTTGTCTAACTCTGCACCAATATTAAATTATTTTTAACTGCTAGAGTTTTATAATAAGGCTTACAACCTAGAAAGAAAGATCTTCCCACCTCTTTATTCTTCTTCTAGACTGTTTTAGCAATTTCAGATCTTTGATCCTCCATATAAATATTTAAATGACAAAACAAGAAACAAACACACAAACAGACCTGCTAGAACTCTGGTTGATAATGAATTAATTCTATATGTCAATTTGAGGAGAAATGGCCTCTTTAAGATGTTGAATCTATCCACCTATGAACTTGGTATATAGTGCTATCTATTAAGCTTACCTTAAGGTTTTGTAATATTTTTCATTGCTTTCCCTTTTTTTGTTAAACTTATTTACATAAATAAATTATTGTATTGCCATAAATGTTTTCTTTTATAAAAATTATATTTTGTAGCTTTTTGTTGCTGGTGTGTAGAAAAGCAATTGCCTTTTATATATTGATTATATATCAAACTTAATAAACTCCATTAATAATTCTAAATTTACCTAGATTCTTTCAGATTTGCTACACAAGTGGTCATATCATCTGAAAATAATGACAGCTTGTTTCTTCCTTTCCAATCCTTATAACTTTAATTTCTTTTTTCTTTTATTGTCTTATTACATTGGCTAGTACCTCCAGTGTAGTGTAAACAAAAGTAGGGAAGGGCATTTTGTTTTATCCTTAAGATAATAAAGAAAAAGATTTCACTCTATCAAATTTAAATGTTGCAATTACTGTGGTTATTTTGTAACTTTGTCACATGATAAGGAAGTTCAGTTCTTTTATGGTAAGTACTTTTATACTTTTATTATGTGATGTTTTATGGATTGCTCCTATAGTTATTGATTTTTTAAATAATTTCTCTTTAAATATGTTAATATGGTAAACTATAGTATTCAATTTTTAATATTAAGTCAACTTTACATCCCTGGAATAAACCCTGTATGGTTAATATACAAAAACTTTTATGTATAGATATAAATATAAACATTATATATTTGCATATATGTGTGAGTTCAGATTGGCCTGTAATTATCCTTTTTGGTACTAACCTTATCTGCTGATGATATTATCTCATAAAATAAGAAAGGTAGTATTCACACTATTACTATTCTCTGGAAAAATCTATGCAAGTTTGGAATTATCTGGTCCTTGAGTATTTGCTCAAATAACAAGCAAAGCCCTCAGCACTTTGAGATTATTTTGTCAGAAGATATTAAATTTATTGGTTCAATTACTTTAAGGATTATAAGACTGTTTAGGTTTTCTTATGGAGTCAATTTTCATAAATTGTACTTTCTTAGATATTTAACCATTTCATATAAATACATATATTCAAAGTAGAACAAAATTGTTCATGATATCTCATTACATGTTTATATATTTCCCTCATCTAGTATTATGACTACATTCTCATTATTAATATGTACATATATTCTTTCTCTTCCTGTTTTGATTAATTTTGTCAGAACTGGTACTACTTCATTAGCTCTTTCACATACAAAAAAAACTGTCTATTTTCATTAGCTATTTATTTTATGATTTCTTCCTATCTTTGAATATTTTATAATTTATTTTCTAAGCTTTAAGTATATGCTTAGCTTATTAATTTTGAGCTTTTTTTTCTTATGTAAGATCTTCAGGCTATAAATTGTGTCACTTTTTTGCTATATGTCATTAGTTTTTATATGAATATTTTGCTATTACAAAGCTTTAATTATTTATAATTCCTATTATGTTTTCTTATTTGACTATGAATTTTTAAGAAGTGTATATTTTAATTTCCAATCACTCAACTAAAGATTCTTTTATTATCTCGTAGTAAGTGTTGCCTAACTAATTTATAATGCAATCAGAGAATATATGATGCCAATTCCTTTAGATTTATTGAAGTTAGCTTTATAACCTAGCATATGGTCAGTTTTATTTGTCTACTTGAAGATAATGTGTAGTCTCTCATTATATGACCGCCTATGTATACCTTTTTTTAAAGATTTTTATTTATTTATTTTTAGAGAGAGGGGAAGGGAAGGAGAAAGAAAGGGAAAGAAACATCAATGTGTGGTTGCCTCTCACACACCCCCAACTGGGGACCTGGCCTGCAACCCAGGCATGTACCCTGACTGGGAATTGAACCAGCAACCCTTTGGTTCTCAGGCCTGGGCTCAATCCACTGAGCCACACCAGCCAGGCATATACCTTTAGAACAAGTGTGTTAATTATGCAATCCAGGTCTGCCATATCTTCAATTTTTTATCTGCTTGAATAATCAATTGCAAAAGAGAAGTATATTAAAATCTGTTACTGTAATGGTTGATTTTGAAATTTCTCACTATATATCTGTATGTTTTTACTTTATATATTTTGAGGTTACGTTATTAGTGAATTGGAGTAAATTGAAAATTTTATCATAATGTAGGGATACAATGTTATGGCTACCAATTAACACCTTTTGCTTTAAATTCTTAATTTGTTCAGAGTTAAATTAAGGTTTCCTTGATTTACATCATCCTTTGACTTTAAATCTTTCTAAATCTGTGTTTTAGGTATATATGTCAAGAAACTTATCTGTATTTTTTCAATCCTGGGTTTTTTAAACTATTGTTTGATCATTTATAACTTGGCAGTGAATAATTTAGTTGTAAAATTTATTGTAGTTAGTAATACAATTAGATTTATTTTTACCATCTTATTATTTGCTTTTTATTTTTCTGCTATCTCTCTCTTTCCTTTCTCCTCCTTTTTTTCTCCTTATTTGCTTCCCCATTTTACTCCTCTTCTTACTTGGAAGTTACATGTTCTAATGTTTTAGGATTACTCTAGTTATATAACATACTTAACTCATATAATTGACAAATAAAAATATATATAGTGTACAGTGTGATCTTTAGATATATGTATACATTGTGAAGTGATTACCACAATCAAGCTAATTAACATATTGATCACTTTGCGCAGTTTACCCTTTTTTTGGTGAGAACAATTGAGATATACTCCATTAGCAAATTTGAAGTACATAATAATACAGTATTATTAACTGTGGTCACTGTATTATCTATATATTAGATATTGAGAATGATTCATCTTACATATCTGAAACTTTGCAAACTTTGACCAATATTTCTCCATTTTCCCCACCCTCTGGCTCCTAGTAACTACAATGCCATTCTCTGCTTTTATGAGTTTGACTTTCGGATTCCACATATAATTGAGCTCATATAGTATTTGCCTTTCTCTGTCTGAATTACTTTGAAACTTAGCATAATGTCTTCAAGTTTCACCCATCTTGTTGCAGATGGCAGGATTTCCTTCTTTATTACAGCTGAATAAACTCCATTGTATGTATGTACCGCAAGTGCTTTATCCATTCATTTGGTAGACACGTAGGTTGCTTCCATATCTATGAATAAGTCTGCAGTGAATATGAGAGTGCAAGTCTTACTTCCAGGTGCTGATCTTATTTCATATGAATGCATACTCCCAGGTGGCACTGCTGGATAATATGGTTCTATTTTTAACTTTTCGAGGAACCTCTCTATATACTGTTTTCTACAACAACTGATAAATGTGCATGCACGCCAGCAGTGCCTGGGGCTCTCATTTCTCTACAACCTCACCAACAGTTGTTACCACTTGTGTTTCTGATATTGGCTCTTATCATGGGTGTAAGGTGGTGCCCCGTGGTTTAAATTTGCATTTCCCAGATGTCAAGTGGATTTGAGGACCTTTGCGTGTATCTCTTGGTTGTCCGTATGTGTTCTTTTGAGAAATGTCTATTCAGGTCCACCACTCATTTTGTAGTTGGGTTATTTGTTTTGTTACTGTTGAATTGTCTGAGTTCCTTACATACTTTGGCTGTGAACCCCTTATTGAATGTATGGTTTGCAAATATTTTCTCCCATTCTGTAGGTTGTCCCTTCACTCTGATGAGGGTTTCCTTTAATGCACAGATGCTTTTTAGTTTCATTTACTAAACAAGATATAGTCCCACTTGTTTACTTTTCCCTATGTTTTAGGGTCATATCCAAAAATTTTATTGCCCAGATCAACATCAAGAAGCTTCTCTCTATGTTTTCTTCTAGCAGCTTTACAGTTTCAGGTCAAACGTTTAAGTCTTTAATGAATTTTTGGGTTGGTTTTTATATGGTGAGGTAAGAGCCCAAATGCATTTTTCTGCATGTGGACATCTGGTTATTCCAACACCATTTATTGAAGAGACTACCCTTTCCCCTTTGCGTGTTCCTCACACTTTTGTTAAAGATCAGCTGAATATAAATGTGTGGGTTTAGTTCTGGGCTCTCTATTCTGTTTCACTGGTCTATAAGTCTGGTTCTTTCTCTTTTTTTTAAGATTTTACTTATTTATTTTTAGAGAGAGGGGAAGAGAGGGAGAAAGAGAGGCAGAGAAACATCCATAAGTGAGAGATACATTGATTGGTTGCCTCTTGCATGCCCCCAACTGGATACCTGGCCCACAACCCAGGCATGTGCCCTGACTGGGAATCAAACTGGTGACCTTTCGGTTCTCAGGCTGGCACTCAATCCACTGAGCCACACCAGCCAGGGCTGTAAGTCTGTTTTTATGCAAACGCTATACTGTTTTTGATTACTATAGCTTTGTAGTATTGTTTGAAATCAGACACTGTGAGGCCTCAAATTTTATTCTTAAGTTTTCTGAGCTATTTGAATTCCTTTGTGGTTCCATATGAATTTTAGGATTTCTTTTCTATTTTTGTGGAAAATGCCATTGGATTTTTGACAGGGGTTTGCATTAGTAATCTGTAGATTGCTTTGGGTAGAATAGACATTTTAACATTATTAATTCAACTAACTTATGAACACAGAATATTTTTAATTTAATTGTGTCTTCAATTTGTTTCATCAGTGTTTTATAGTTTTCAGTGTATAGATCTTTTACCTCCTTGGTTAAATTTCTAAGTATTTTATTATATTTGACTCTATTATAAATAGCATTGTTTTCTTAATTTTCCTTTTAAATACTTTGTTGTTAGTGTATGGAAACACACTGATATTTTATGTTAATTTTGTATTCTGCAATCATACTGAATTTGTTCGTTAGTTCTTACAGGATTTTTGGTGGAGTCTTTAGGGTTTTCAGTATACAAGATGATGTCATCTTCAAAGACCATTTAACTTCTTCCTTTCCATTTGGATGCCTTTGATTTCTTTTTCTTGCCTAATTGCTCTGGGTAGAACTTCAAGTACAATGTCGAAAAGAAGTGGTGAGAGTGGGTTTTTTGTCTTGTCCCTGATCTTTCAGGAAAAGCTTTCAGCTTTCCTTGAGTCTGATGTCAACTGTTGGTTTGAAATATATGGCCTTCCTTATACTGGGATATATTTCTTATGTATCCAGTTTGTTGAGAATTTTTATCATAAAAATTGTTGTATCTGTTCCAACTCTCTTTCTGAATCTACTGAGATGATTATATGATTTTAGCCTTCATTTTGGTCACATAGTACATAGCACATTCGTTGATTTGCAGATACTGAACCTCCCTTACATTTCTGGAATAAATCCCACTTAATCATGATCTATAGTCCTCTCATATACTGTTTAATTCAGTTTGGTAATATTTGTTGAGGATATTTACATCTGTGTTCATCACAGATGTTGGCCTATGATTTTCTTATAGTATCCGTGGTCTGTCTTTGTATCAGGGTATGGGTAAGGCTCAAAGACCACAATAACTTTAAACACAGTGATGTTTATTAACTCTCATCTTGCAGCTGTGCTGTTATTATTATATATTTTATTTCATTTTTGTATGATCTTATAGCCCATAAGACATTATATTTGTGTATTTAAACAGTCAATATTAACATGCTTGCCCATGCATTTACTCTTTTCAGTATTCTCTATTCTTTCATGTAGTTATGGGCTCCCATCTGGAATACATTTTCTTAATCTCACAGAACTCCTTTTTGTAGTTCTTTTACTGTATTGCCCACAAATTCCCTCAGCTTCTGTTTATCTATAATTAACTAGAATTTTTTTGGCATTCATTTTTCCTGTGCATCGAATTTTAGGTTGGCAGATTTTATCTTTCCTTTTTAAAGCAATTCCATTGTGTTTCGGTTTCCATAATTTCTGTGAAAAGGCAGCTGTACTACTGTGCCTCCGAATGGAAAGGTCTTTTGTGTCTGGCTGATCTTCAGTTTCCTCCCTGAGTATGGTCTTTAGCAGTTTGACTGTGATGTGCCTCTGTAGTTTTCTTTTGTTTTTAATCTACTTAGGGAATGTAGAGGTTTTTCAATTTGAGTTTTGATGTTTTTCCTCTCTTTCAGGGAATTTCCCGTCATTAATTGTTAATGTATTGCTTCTGTATCGTTCTCCCTCTCCTCTTCTGGGGCTCTAATACATGTGATTTGTAACCTCTCACCATGTCTTACTATTCTATCATGGCCTTTGTATTATACCCCCTTTCATCTCTTCGTGCATCATGATTTCTTCCCTGTGTCATTTTTAAGTATTTTCTATTCAACGTTGTTACGCTTCACCCATTCTCTGGTCGTTTGTGTCTAACATGCTGTTAAAGTCAACTATTGAATTCCTGATTCCGATTATTATTTTTTTAAGTTTCCATTTTATTCTTTCATGAGTTTTACATCTATACTGAAATCCTCCAGCCTTGTTTCTTATCCTATGTGAACATATTATTCAGAGTTGTGATAAAGCCAGTCGCTGATAACAACTCAGATGTCGGAACCACCCATGAGTCTCTTTCTACTATCTGTTGTTTTCCTGAGTTCTTGGCAATTTACCCTGATTTTTAGCCTCTAAATTTTTCATTGGATGCAGGACATTGGCAATGAAAAGTTATAGGTTGCTGTTGGTATTTTTCAAACAGAATTTTTTTTCAGGGGTGGGAGGGCAGAGAAAGTACCAGCAGATTAATTTCATACTATCAAAAGGCTAGTTCAAAGCTTTCTTAGAACTGATCTGTTTCAGGTTTTTCCTTTATCCAAGAACATAGTTCTTACTCCTAAGTCATCATTCTTATTCATAGGCAATGGAATTTCTTGTATGTCAACTGAAAGCAGGATGCGTTGATAAGAATCACTTACTTTGGTAGGAGTTGACTTCCACTGCCTTATCCCTGGACAGTGCAGCTATTGAAATGTCTGCTCAATTGTTATAGGATTATAGCCACTATTTTCCATGGTTTTGCAGAAGTGAGGGTAGAGGGAGAGTCTCCCTGAACCTGCATAGTTTAGGAGTCAGCCAGTGACTTAAAGGGAATTTGGACATAGATTTTTAGATCCACTTCTCTGAGATTTCTTCTCTGAAGTTTTGCTCTCTTGAGTTCCTGTGGTTTGGTAATCTGAAGCCTGTAAAACTGACACTTTCCATTTGGTCTTCGTTACACTGCACTGGGAACTGGAAAATGCCCTGAAGGAAAAGGCCGTGGTGTGGTGGTGTGTGTGGCAGCTCCAATCCTATTTGCCTTAGCTCAGGATTGATGGAGCTTTTCAAGGCTGCTTGTTTTGTTGGCTCTTTAGAGTCTTCCATTGTTCCCTGTTTTGTCCAACTTTTATTGCTGTGTTCTGTGGGAAGGTTGTTTCAGACAAGGTATTCTCTCGGTGCCGGAACTGGAAGTCTCTGGCTATTTTGTCTGACATCTCAGATGATCAAAGACTATTTTATTTCTTCCTGTGATGCATCCTTTAGAATTTCTGCAAAGCAGATCTTTTATAATAACCCCTCAGTATTTGTTGGTCTGAGAGTAAAATGTTTAAGAATCTTGTAATAGAAGTTGGCGCCAGGGTGGCATTATAGGTGGAAAGCGGGTAGCTTCCGGTTTTACACCTTGCATATGGAGCTGCTTTGAACACCGCGGTACCTGTCTTTTGGTGGCATGTGTCTGCATTTCTACTGGGTATATATACCTAAGGGTAGTATTACTGAATGGCCCTATTTTTTTTTATTTTAACATGACTTTTATAACGTTTTAAAAGTACAAAATGTCTAAAGAAAAAAATTACTGGTCAATTCTTCTCACTTCCTGAAGTCCCCAAATATGGCATTATTTTTTCTGTTAGTTAAACATTAAAAAGTAGAATCATAAATTATTCATTGACAATATACATTGAAAGCATTCTTCAGGTATGATGAGCTCATTTTTTTTTAAGAACCTCATAATGGTTTGTAGTATGGGTTTCTAATAAATTGTGCATTCATTCCTACATTACTGAGTATTTACAGAACTTAATATCTCAAAAGTTATTTCAGTACTTTAACGATTTCATGGAAGTCTCTATTACTCAGAGCAAAAACTAGAAAGAAAACCAGAAACTCTAGGGGAATTAGAAATAGGGAAGGATATAGGATTTATTTTTTTAAGAGTCTATTTATTTATTTTTAGAGTGGAGAAGGGAGGGAGAAGGAGAGGGAGAGAAACATTGATGTGTGGCCACCTCTAGAGCGTCCCTCCCCACCCACTGGGGACCCAGCCACAACCCAGGTATGTGCCCTGACTGGGAATTGAACTGGCAACCTTTTGTTTCACAGGCTGGCACTCAATCCACTGAGCCATACCAGCCAGGGAAGGATATAGAATTTAAAATTGAGTTAGTAATGTGAAGTCTGAAACAGAGAAGGAGAGGATAAACCCTGCTGAAATTTGGGGAGATAAAGAGAGAAAACAAAATGGTTCAGGGAGAAAATGAAAAGCAAAGAGAGCACAAAGAGAAGAAAACTCATAATACAGGAAATCTATAATTTAATCAGTTGTCTACTTCAGGTTGCTGTTTGGGGTTTTTGTTTGTTTGTTTGTTTGTTTTTTTGAGGAGTGACCCTAGGCTTGCCTTCCTCAGCCCACGTGCCGTGCATCTATTCTGTCCACCAGTCCATCAAGCGGACAGTATGGAGCACCTGTTCATGGCCACATGAAGTGGAGAATCAAAAGAAGGCCAAAAAACAAAATCAAAAAAACCAACCCAGCCCTTGACTTATGCTTCCTCTAGTTTGAAGAATTGTAATGAAACCCTGAAGTAATTACAGGATGTGGTACTTCATCCCCTTTACCACTGAATCCACATTCCCGTGCAAGTTCCGCCTGGACATTCATTTGTGGTCAGAAGAAAGCCTTTTAATGATCTCTTCATGGGGCCTGTTTGGCCTGGGCATAGAGACCTCCTTAGGTGTCCAGAGAACAGAGGCCAGAGCTGGGAGTGGGAAGGGGTGAGGAAACCAGAGAATGTCCAGCCACCACACCAATCGTTCAGGGCTTTGGGTCCAACCATAAAAAGGAACAAGTGGTTTCCCCCCAGGTCCTGAAGTTGAGCTCACAAAACTAGATGAGCAGACACAGATTCAAGGCAGGACTTGGCCAGGCATAAAGCCAGGTCCTGGCTCAAATGTCAGTGCTGGATTCCACTCTTACTCGATCAAAATGAGTCAGGACTAGGAGCAAAGTTCAAGAAACCCTCACAGAGGGAGAAATCGTATTTATAAAGTGGTCACTACCAGCTGTCTGAGCAAGGATACTTTTCTATTTTTAGTTGATTGAATTTATTTTTATCATAAAATAATACATACTACCATTAAAAGTTTTAGTAGATATATGAAGAAAAATACTTAAAAGTAAGCTTCTCTTTCCTGTCTGAAGTACTGATTCTAATAGATGTATGTTTTTCAAATACTTTGTATGTTTACATGAGTATATAAAATATGTTTTGCATTTTTGTACAAAAATGCAAACTGTCCGTTTTACTACCACCTTAAATGTTTATTTAAACTATGATATACAAATATAGCCTACCTTCTGACAAATACAGAGATTTAACTCCTTCTTGCAAATAGTTGTGTATTAGTTTACATAAAGATTTATCATACTTTATCACTCACTCCCTTGTTGGTAAATAGTCTCACGGGCTGATCTTTCAACAAATTGCCCTGCCGCGCCCTCCGTGCAGGCGCCAGCGAACCCATCCTAGATTTCGTGCAAAAACTGACACAAAGCCCGGCCTCTGCTGTCAGAGAAGGTGGGGGAGTCCAGGCCCCGCCCCCACTGCCGTGGCTGCAAATCAGCTCCCGGGACGGCCCCCTCCTCGCCCAAATCTGCACCACAGACCACCTCTCCCCTACGGGCTCCTACCAACGCCGCCACCAATTTCCAAATCCCCAGGCAGTCTGTCCCTTCTCCTTGTCACGTCTCTCCAGAGGAGTCCCTTCCCCCTCCGAAGGAGCCCGGTGTGGAAACTGCTGGATAACCGGTGAGTCTTGTTCAGTGATGGTTTCTGGAAATGGAGCAGGCCGGGGCGCAGCGACCCAGTGCAATGGTGGGAGACGGAGGGTCCGGGCCGGCACTGGGGAGGGGGGCCTGCGGGGCCGCAGGGTGGGGGTGGGGGGGGTCGGGTTTGGGGCCCGAGATCGCCTGGGCCTCGGGAGGCAGATGTCTTTTCAAAGGTTGCCTGTGGTTTCTCCATGTCTGTTTCTGCTTTTTTCCTACCTCTGTGGCTCCTTTTTATTGCGTGCTGCGTGTCTTCTCCAGGAACCTAACCAGCAGGAGTCTAATATATCCCTGTCCTTGAAAACATTTTTTTCATGCAGAAGTATTTCAAAGCTACGGATACGTGCAGAAAATAATATAACAGATGTACAGATGTACCAGATGCTGACATAATATCACCTTTGCTTTAGCTGTGTGTGTGTGTGTGTGTGTGTGTGTGTGTGTGTGTTTCTTCCTTTCTAAGAAGCAAAACCTGACAATTAAGACCTTTTCCCCACCGAATCTCATCCCCCCCTTCCTTGGAGGTAAGTCAGGTGGTATCCTTCCCGTGTGTATATTTTTTATTATTTATTTTTAATGTAAGCAATATGTGCATTTTTGTTTTGATTTACCTTTTTTTTTTTTTTTGTAAAACAATATTTTGGGTTTCTACCTTTCCTTGCTATTAGTCCATTTCAGACCTGAAAGGGACTTAGCAAGCAAGTCACCAGCCCTCCTGGTTTATCTGAGAACTCTTAGCCCTGGGGAATGTAAAGGACCTGCTCACTGTCCTCAAAGGAACCGGGTCCTGAATTCAGGTCCTCTTGATTTCTCTCCTGGCCTTTCTTCTGTGCAAAGCCTGCCACTGAACTCACCTACCCACATCCCTCTGTTGAGCATTGTCCATCTGAGTCATTTGGGGGAAAGGGGTTGAAGGGAGATGGGGAAAGGAAATGTGACATCGATTGGGACCCAAGCCCTAGTTGGGATAGAGATATGCATTTGCCTGAAACATGAAATATTGGTTCTTAGGACGACCTGAAGATTTGTTTTACTTAACAGTCATACACTGCCAGACAGTGGTTGAAGACCATTACAAGTATTCACTCACCTCATTTAAACATTACAGTACATCCGTAACATAAATGCTCTTCGCATCCTCCCCGTTTTGCAGGTAATAAATCTAAGGCATAAGGGAACTAAGTCGCTTCTCAAAGTCACTCAGCCCATTAAATGTAGCCCTTAGATCTGAATCCTGACCGTCTCGTGACAGTCTGGGTTTTAACCACGACACTACCCCGATTCCACAGGCTAGAAGTAGCACCTGAACAGTTGAAGTCGCCTCGGAAAAGAGGCACTTGCAAATCAGAGAAGCGGGAAGCAGCTATCAACAGATCAGGGGAGAGGACTTACGGACAAGAAATAGGGTTCGAAATGTACAGTGGAGGCTAAATTTTAACAACCTGTGGTTTGAAACATTTTTAATTTACAAAAGTAACATATACCAATGCAAAACAAACAACGGAGAACTGTCAGTTTCCCTCTCCTATTTCTCTGGTTAAACAGTATTAACCGATAGAGATGCATCCTTCCCCTCTCCCACCATACTACAAATATACACAGGGCCGTTTTTTATTATAAAAATGGAAGCATATTGATCAATTTCTACAGTTTTTTATTTTGCTTTTGGCGATACTTAAAGCACATTCCTCCACCCCAATGGAGATCTAAGCTCTCCCTAAGAATTGAATAATATTCCATAGAATGTGACCTATAATTTGTTCAGCCTTGTCCTTATCAGTGAATAGAGAAGTTTATGTCTTGAATAAAACGGCAGGTCCCACTGCCATCCGGATGGGGGGCATCGCCGCAGTGGCCAGCTGACAGGGCCAGCGACACAAAGAAGCGCTGTCGCCTGCCAAGCGCCGCCCCTCGGGCTCGATCCGGCCCGGAGGAAGTGGGAAGGAGGAGACAGCTCGGGAACCCCTCCTCCGCTCCCGCCCCGTCTCCTCCGTGCTCCCGCTCGGCGCCCCGCGCTGCCTGCAGGGAAGCCCCTTTCTCGCCGCCCTGTGCGCCCCTTTTGCGCCCAGCCCTCCCCCTCCAGCTGCCCCTTCGGAAAGTGCAGGGCCACCAGGTGAGCGGCCCTCTCCGAATGCCCCGCAGACTGCAGAAGGGCTGGTGGCAGCGTATCGGCCCGGGGCGGGGGTGGGGGGGGGCGGTGCCGGAGGCCGAGGGGGACGCGGTCGGAACTGCGGGGGCCCAAACCTGGGACAGATTCCCTTGCTCATTGCGTCGCGGCTGCTGGCGCTCGGGCTCTGCGTGGCGTCTGCCGCAGCGCGCCTCTTGGGGCCGTGCCTGTGATGTTTGTTTGCCTGCTTTGTGTCGTCGAGTTGTGCACAGGCCTGACTTAGAGGAACAGCGTCTAATCTGCCGCCTTGGGAGATGAGAGTACCGTGGCCCAGGGAGGAGGACGGGCAGGCTCAAGATCACACAGGTGGCTGGTGACGGAGCATCACTTGTGTCCTACTGTCCTTCGATCTTTGGCAAACACCGTGTCTGGGACCAATATCCCTCCCGCTCGCACTAGTCCCTCCCAAACCTCCATGCTACCAGGCCTGCAGAAGTCCCTGCCCACCCCTCCTTTTCCGCTCCGAGCCCTTCCTCTGCTCGCTGCCCCCCCACCCTACGCCCCCTCCACTCCTCCTCTGACGTCGCCCACCTGCTCTTTGTGGACTGGCTCTGGGCCTGGGTGAGGGCCTGCAGGGGAAAGCGGGGACAGGGAGCCCGCACCAGAAGCTAGTAGGGCCAGCCCCGCGGTGTGCAGCCCGTCCCTTCTCCAGCACTGTGCCTCTGATGGAACACCCCTGAGGCAGCCTGGTCAACAGCAGCTAGTAAGAGGCAGCCCCGGGATTTTTTAGAAAATGAAGCAGGCCTTCTTGCTCCTGGTGGTCCTCCATTTTGCTGTCCTGCTGGGAGTCACACAGAGAGAGAAGTGAGCAAATACGAGCTAGAGACAGACGGAGAGCCCGGGGCGGGGCCTCAGGAAGGAAGAAAGGGGGTGGTAAGATCAAAATGGGGGAACAGGAAAAGCAAAGTTTTGAAGTGTGCTTGCTTTTATGGGAATGGGGGAGGGAACGATTCCGGAAAGCTTGCAAGCAGACCTTCAAAGATAACAAGTAATGGTCTGGTTTTGAAGCTGGGCAGTAGTATGTGGGAGTCTGTTTGATTTTAAAAATTGTTTTATTATTTTACCACCTATATCCTTTCACGTGCATTACATACTCTTTTAAATGTATGAATTAAGCCATTTTAAGTAAAAAAAAAATCAAATAAGATTATTTCAGACAGAAACAAAAGAAGAGGTTGGACCACCCTAATTCTGGCTTAAGAAAAGTTGGTGGACATTGGAAAAGACATTGGATGTATAAGGAAAGAGAAAAAGCGTTCGTGGAAGGAAACAGCATGAAGAAGAGGAGACTTATAGAATTGGATACCTCTGATAGGCATCATTTTTCAAGGCCAGGGTAGCTGTTTGCTGAAGAAGTCATCCTGACCCTAACCCACACCTTATAGCCGTCAATCAATCATCCATCCCTCTGCAGAGTAGCTCCCAGGAAATCCAAAGGGCCTGACTGCAGACACTCCCCCTACTTTGAGGATTTGAAATGAAGATATAGTGCAGGATGCAGGGCAGTGAGCAACACTGGCCCACGACCCTCCTTTGTGTCCATGGAACGTCTCTTAAAGGAACCTCCACTTAGGTACCGTAGGGTCGCTTTGTGGTGGGGTAGGGGACCTGTAGAGCTCCCTCCCTAGGTCATAAGTGGTGCCTGCCACACCTGCTGCTTGAGAGGTGCTTTGGATTCGAGAAGATTGGTGGGCCTCCGGGAGAGAAAGCAGGATCCATGGAAGTAGACCAAGGAGGAGGAACTTCAGGGGCGAAATAAAAGGGATTTCTCCAGGCTGCGTCTGTCTGAGCTCACCAAGCTTGGAGGGCAAACGGGGATTCAGGAATTTGGTTCGAAAGTGTCGGCATTACCCATAGCTGGTGCGAGAGGAACAAAACCAGCTGCAAAGCTCAAGGAACACCCACAGTGGAGAAAAAAAACTTACTGGTGGGGAGATGTAGAGCTTGTTGGGAGGTGAAGAAAGACATTTTAGGACGAGTAAGATGGGACCAGTTAATCTAATTATTTGTACTCTTGTGTACTTGGTTATTTCCTGTGTGTTTACTTGGTTCAGTAAACCGGTATACTTGTGCTATTTTTAATTGTAATAGTAATACAGAAAAGAATTCAAAGGATGCAAACTTGTGTAAAGAGGAAGAACTGTTCGCCTCGCCCCTTCCTAATGTTAGTACGTTGAAATGTGGCCTCGTAGGCTTTCTGTGTATATAAGAAGCGGGTGCTTATGACACTTATCTATTTCTGATACTTAAGAACGTGGACTCCAGGTCTAGGTTTCCTGGGTTTGGACGCTGGATCCACCGTGACCACCTGTGCGACTTAAGTGACAAATTCTCCGGCCGCCAGGTTTTTTTGTTTTCTTTGTGTTTCTGCCCATCTATAACATGGGGAGAGTGAGAATACATACCTCAGAGGCTTACTGCTGGGATTACAATTTATGTGAAGCACTTACAATAATGCCAGGGACTTGGTAAGCCCTGTTTCGTCATCGCTTCTAGTGTAATTACTAGTTCTACTAGCGTTGTCTCTGTCCGTACAAAAATGGATTTGTGTCCTGTGTAGTATGATGACTTGAAATTTTCACTTAAAACATATCTAGGACGTTCGTCTAGGTAGATGCAGAGTAGATGTAACTCATCCTTTGTGATAGCTGCATGATACTTTTTAGTCTAGTCTATTAGAGTCGACTCATTCTCTCCCTCAAACGTCTGGTCACGCACACAGTGTCCCTGTCAGACCAGGGGTGTCCCTGCAGCCCCACTCACGGTGCAGGAAAGGGGCAAAGTGGCAGAGAGAAAGGGAGCCTGGGTGTTCCCAGCCAAACCCCACTCACCTCAGGCCAGCAGGCCAGCCCAGGAGAAAGCTAGGAGGAGACCCACCAGGAAAAACCCTCCTCATTTCCCTGGTCCCCTGCTTTTCAGGTCTCCAAGCCCATCCCCTTGTCACTGCATAGAGATTTCTTCTCCCAGGAACTAGCTCAGAGTACAACCAGAAGGACAAAAATGTGAGTTTCCTGCCCAGGGCGTGTTTGGAGTTTCAACACCAGCAGCGAGACAGGCCCAGAGGGAATGGCTGTGAAGGGTAGCTCTTCATGGGGTGCAGATGGGTGGCTGCCGGTGGGGTGGAGGGCTAGGCCTCAGCATTGTAGTCACAATACAGTGGGCCATGGGGGCCGGATATTGGGTCAGAGATCCTCTAACCACAGGAGCCAAACTGCTTCCAAGACGCATCCCCTGTCGTTTATCCATCTCCGTTTCTGGGTCTGTCTTTGTGGCACTGGGCATCCTTGTACGCACATCTTTAGTGCTGCCGCTCTTCTTTCTAAGGACAGTTATTCGAAGAGGGGTTGCTGGCCTAAGGAGAGGTACACTTTGAAACTGAGCAGCCACCATCAGATGGTTGTCAGGTTCTCAGTCCTTCCAGCAGATATAACACGGTCCCCAAAGCCTTTTGGACCTTGGACATTATTAGCTGCCTTTGTCTGCTTCACCTTCTTCTCCACCTTTTCCTCTTCTCCGTCTTCACCACTTTCTTTTTTGACAACATGGGCAACATACATTATATTTTTATTCATCTGGCTAGTGAGATTGGGCATATTTGCATATACTGATAGGCTATATACATCTCCTGTTCCATAAATTACCTTCTCTCAAGAGCATAGGATTCCAGTAGATAGAAAGATGTGGCAGATGGAGCAGGAAGGGACGAGGATGGGAAGAGAATCTAACGTGAAAGGAGGGCATGTCCAGGGCCGCCAGGTGTTCTGGAAGCTGCGGAGAGGCTGGAAAAGTAAGGAGCCTCCAGCCCTGGCGGCCCCCCACCTCCCGCCGCAGAGTGCTCACATTTCCCCCTGTGGACCAAGGTGAGGTCCAGGGGGTTACCTTCTGGAAATAACACCATGGTGGTGTTAAAAGGATGGAGGTGAGAACAGATACTGGTGACTGAGAAACTGGATCAGTTTAGTACTGCAGACCTGAACGAGGTTAATGGCAGGCAGTATGATTGGAAATCGTGCATGAGGACGTCGACAGGATATGGAGCAGGTGGGAGAAGGGACACGACTGTGACTCTGTGGCTTGCTGTCCTGGTTATTTGTGGACACCGGGAGGAGCAGGGAAGGCAGGAGCTCTTATTAAGCAGCTGTTTGCCGATGATATTTTCTCCCTAGTTCTCTGAGATGGAGGTTACCCTCGGTAACAACCAGGGACATCAAGCTTACGAGGAGATCCTTTAGAGGGAAAAGAATAAGTGGGAGACCTCTTGGGTTGTAGAGACCACTACCCATCGGGGAGTGGCCTTTTCAGGAGGGGCTTTGGGTTCACCAGCTGCATCAGGAGAAGGGCCTTTCCATTGTGGCCGGGAAGGCATGTGCCTGTGCCAAAGGCTTTTTCAGGGGCCTGTGGAAATACCTAAGAACTCAATGTAATACTAATTATTATTAATTTTGGCTCCAAAGTTGTGACAACTATAAAATCAGAATCAGTAAATGCTTAAATCAGCATGTGTAAAATCTAACATTAGGTTAGGTTTTTTGTTTATAAGAATTCTCTATTATGCATGTACTTAGTTTACACTTGACAAAATAATTATGAGCTCATATACATAGATATGTGTGTATATCACTATATATATGCATATACATATATAAATAATTGCAAGACACGGAGCCTGTGTTACTTCCTTCAGTCCTCAGGACAACCTGACGTGGCAGATCCTATCATCCCTCCTTACTGAGTGAGGGAGCCAGGTGTGGGATGAGGTACCTGGTTTTGCTGTCAGTAACAGCAAAGCTGAGGTTCAGGACCAGCCAGCATAACTCCAGAGTAGAACTTTCTCAAGGTTATACAGCACAGTGATTACAAGTTAATAACCTTGAGAATGAGCATGCACTCTGACAAGGGCAATAGAAAAGAGATAAGAGCTGAAGATAAAACCATGAGGAATACTTGCATTTTCAGAAGCGGTAAGAGAAGGATAGAAAGTAAGTGGTTCAAGAGGTGGCAGATGATGTTGGCTCAGGTCATAAGGTCGGAGGTGGTGAGGGAGCCTCCAGGCCCAGGACAGCAGTATTGTCCGGGGCCACTGAGTGGAGTGGCCAGTGAGGATGACAAGCCCTGGCTGTCCCGAGGATGAAAACACATCTGCCCTTGGGGAACTGTTTCGGCAAGTGCCTACAGCGGAGGTCAGACTACAGAGTGTCCTTAAGTGGGGAGCTCATGGTGAAAAAGTGGCAGGTTTTTATGAGTACACACAGCAGACACACACTTTCCTCCACCTGGACAGGTGCAGGTAAGAATCGGCCATGATTTCATAACTGGTTACCTTCTGCTGCCCGGCACCTGGATTCAGGCCACAGAGGACTTCTTTCCTCTTACCCAGCCTGTGTCTGTGGCCAAAGCACCTTCTCTGAGGATGCAGACTTTGCAGACTGGGATGGATGAGATGAGCGTGGGAACCGAGTGGGGAGGAGTGGGGCTGGGGGGCGGCAGGCTGCACCACTGTACTAGTTTGGAGGGGCTGCCAGAACAAGTCACCAGAAACTCAGAGGCTTAAATAACAGAACATTACCCTCTCACAGTTCTGGAGGCCTAAGAGTCTTCAATCCAGGTGTTGGCAAGGCTGGTTCTTCGGGAAGTTCTGGAGGAGAATCGGTTCCATGCCTCTTCCTAGCTCCTGCTATCTGCCAGCAATCTTTGGCGCCTGTTGGCTTGCAGATTCATCATTCCCATCCCCATGTTGTCTTCTCATCGCCTTCTCCCTGTCTGTGTCTGTGTCCAAATTTCCTCTCCGCAGGACACCAGTCATTGGATTAGGGCCCCCTCAAATCCAGCATAACCATCTTAACTTGAGCACATCTGCAAAGACCTTATTTCCAAATAAGGTCACATTCACAGATACTGAGGCTTACTGCTTAAACATAGCTCTTTGCGGATATATTCTTCACTTCTGTTTGTTTCCTTTGGTGATGGAAAAGCATCGAGGCCTTTTAGTTTGTTTGACCCCAAGAGTTTAAGAGGACACAGTGCCATGGGGTCTTCTAGATTGGAGACACTGCCACCCCTGGTGAGGGCTTGAGTCAGTTCACTAGGTAGGCCTCATCTGCATCATGGGAAGAATTGCGCCGGCCAGTGGAGGGATGAACTGCTTGGCCTGTTGGTTGGTTGGTTCGTTTATCCTTCCATTCCTCACTAAGCTGAGTCTTTGCTTTCCTCTCTGCAGACAGCCATCCAGCCATGGCGACCCCCTCGGCTGCCTTCGAGGCCCTTATGAATGGAGTGACCAGCTGGGATCTCCCTGAAGATGCCGTCCCATGCGAACTGCTTCTTATTGGAGAGGCCACGTTCCCGGTGATGGTGAATGACATGGGCCAGGTCCTCATCGCCGCGTCCTCCTATGGCCGAGGCCGCCTGGTGGTGGTGGCCCACGAGGACTACTTAGTGGAGGCCCAGCTCACTCCCTTTCTCCTCAATGCAGTGGGGTGGCTTTGTTCTTCCCCTGGGGCTCCTGTAGGTATGCACCCATCCCTGGCACCTCTGGCCAAAATCCTGGAGGGCTCCGGGGTGGAGGCGAAGCTTGAACCGGAAGTGGAAGACTCCTTCGGGGTTTACTGCATTGACGCCTACAATGAAACCATGACCGAAAAGTTGGTCAAGTTTATGAAACGTGGAGGAGGCTTGCTCATTGGAGGCCAGGCCTGGGATTGGGCCAACCAGGGTGATGATGAAAGGGTTCTGTTCACATTCCCTGGGAATCTCGTGACCAGTGTGGCGGGCGTGTACTTCACTGACAACAAAGGAGACACTAGTTTCTTTAAAGTGTCTAAGAAGATGCCCAAGATCCCGGTCTTAGTGAGGTGAGTGCATTCATCATTACCTACCCCGGGGTGGGGGCGGGGTACCATCCCAGGTTAAAAAGCCAACACTGTTCTTGTGTTCAGGTTAGTCCCAGGCTAACGGAAGAGAATTTGGCCCTCAGACATGGATTCACCATAAATCAACCAGATTTTAAAAATACCGTGAGTCCCTGGAGGGGTAGGGTCTCCGTTGCTGCCATCTCCTTAGACCAAATCACGTAGCTCCTGCAGGGGAGAAATTTCTTAGTGCCCCTCAGCATCTAGCTTAACAAAATGCACTGCTGAATCCCAGAGTTGGCATGACTACTTCGGGAAGGTTCGCAGCAGAAGGCTGCTTGCAACTGAAATGTGAGGAAAGGAAAGACAGGAGGGACCCCAGCGCAGTCTAGAGAGCTGTGGCAAAGGAGTTGAAATGCCCAGCCAGATGGGATTGGGATGGCAGTAAGAGGTGGAGATAGCAGAAAAGATGGCACAAGCTATTTATGCCAAACCTAGGAGTTAGGAGAGGATTTTATCTCTGGGGAACAGAAGACCTGATGGAGCAGAATGAAGGAGGCAGGTGATAGGTGACAGGGACAGATGCACTGAAAGTCTTTGACAGCATTGCCCAGCCTGTTCTGTTGACACAGTGCTCTTGCACCTCCAACAGTGCCGAGCGTAGAGCAGGTTGGTCGGTGCTCGGTAAACGTGTACTGAATGGATGAATGGATGAATGGATGAGAGAGATGAGAAGCTGGAAGTCCCAGGAGTAGAAAAACTGCACCAGGCCAAGGCCTATATTGTGCATGAAAAGTCTCAGCAGTTTTTTTCTGACCGATGAGCAGAGTAAGGTAGGACTGGGTGAGGAGGGCACACCAGGGTGAGTAGGGAGAGTGGGAATGAATGAGTGGTGGCCTCTCCTTGGCATGGGACTCCTGGAACAGCCCACAGCTCCATTCTCACAGGTGCAGTGAGGAGAGACCGTTAGTCAGAGGCAGAGTGGTTGATCAGATTGATCAAACTTCAGCTCACCGATGATCTTGACCCTAAAAGAATGGGAAGGTACGACCTGGCCTATATCTTACCAGCCTAATCGCCCTTAGTTGCCTTAAAAGATGTTTTTATCACTGCCAGAGTGTCCTGTTATTTATTGTTAAACTTTCACTTGAACATAAGTGCAAATGAACCTTTAATCTCATTGCTCACACATTTCTTACTAAACTAAATTTTAAACAAGATCATGGGATTGTCTCAACCTTCTAAAATTAGACTCCGCAGGTCTTATTTTTTTGTAAGAATTAAAAAAAATAAGGTTATTGATTTTAGAGAGAGAGAAACAGAGAAACATCGATCGGTTGCCTCCTGTACCCTCCCCAACCAGTGATCAAACCCACAACCCAGGTATGTGCTGTGACCGGAAATCAAACACACAACCATTTGGTGTGTGGATGATACTTCAATCAACCGGCCAAGGCACACAGGTCTTATTAAGATGAATCAAATTTTATCAGAAGTAGTTACTACTTTTATGATGAGAAAAACCATCAAAAAACCGTGGGCTCTACTTTTAGCCTGGTGGGAACAGCCGCAGACGCCTGGGCCTCTCAGGCACCGCCCTACCTCCCCGCCCGGAAAGCATCTAGTCCGCGGTTAGACACTAGCCTCCCTGTCCTGAGCCGCCTGAGCCTGTTTCCTGAGCAGTTCGTCCAGGTGCGGAACTAGTCCCGCCTTCTTTTTTATTAAGTGTTGATGTTTCATGTGGATGAACACTCGGTCCATTGTCTTAAACTACTCGCAGCCCCACTGCAGGGCTCAGAATCCTGGTAAAGGATTTCACTGCCCTGGAAAGAGCACAGACTTTCAATTTAGAGAAGGCAGGTAGGCGTTAGTAGGTTGCCAGGCCTGCCTGGGGCTTGCTCTAAAACCTGGGGCCTCAGCTGACCTCTCTAAGCCTCATCTCTCAAGTGGGATGAATAACGACAACCTGTCGGTGGTTGTGAGAATCGAATGAATTGAGAAACATGTTCAGAGTACCTAGAACACTTTAATTATTTTGACATCTCTGTGCTATAGTATGGAAGCCTGTGATGTCATGAATTTCATTCCCAGCCATTGAAATTTACCGTCATTCATCATTATGCTTCTTTGCCCCAAATCGTGTGTATCATCCCAGTTGTATTAGGTATTGAGATTTTAACTGATATTTTTACCTACTTCCTCCACCAAACTTGAGACAGCACCATCATATCACGACTGGTTGCCAGCATTTTATCCTCTTCGTATGTTTAACAAAACAGGTACTACACACCAGTAAAACGGTGGATGCAGGTTTAACATGGCATTAGATAACCAATTTCACAGAGATTTCCAGGAAATCAACCACAATATTTTGTCTACTCTGTCTTTCAGATAAAAGGGCTCTTGTTTCAATTTAACCCAAATCTCAGGCTTCTCTTAAAGAGTTGTAATTCTAGGTTTGTTCATTTGTCCATTCATTTAGTCAGTGTTTATTGAGTATATTCTATATCCCATGCATTATTTCTTATTCCAAGAAAATGATTTCCAAAGATCTGAGAATCAGGAGCCAGAAACATCTTCAATAAGCAGACCCAGAAGAAATCACAAAACCCAAGTGACCGCTGGAGGAAAAGCTGTGGGGTATCATGTGTCAGTGGAACAGGGAGCCCAGGTCTGCTGCCGGCAACTGCGTGATGTGACCTTGGCATGTCCTTCCAACTCTCTCTTTCCCTTTTGAGTGGACAGTTTTGGAATAGAGGGTCCTTGTCCCGAATTTAGCCTTTACTCCATTGATAATGGTTTCGGTCTTCAGTGATGCATGTGCACTCAAAGCCATCGGAAATGCATGGAAGACATTGGGGCACAAATGCCCCACGTACTTTAGCTGGAAAACACCCCTGTGAAACCTGAATTGCCAAACACTATAAATAGATGGGCTGTATATGAATTTAGCATTTATTTTATATATTTCAGAGCTATATTTTGAGTTTCTAAAAACATGAATTTTTTATGGTTTACACATTTTTGTCAGCATAAAATATCCTTTCTTACAACTAATATTTTTCACATTGAACTGTGTTTTGTCTAACATTAGATTTACTATTCCTATCTCATCTGTTTTGTTGTTGTTATTGATCCTTTTGGAAAGGGTTTATTTATTTATTTTTTTTTAGCATCAGCCTGATTATCTTAGAGCGCCTCTGTCACTTACAAGGGAAAAATTCATTTATATAATCAAAAAAACTGATGTTTGTTCTAGGCGCTATCATCTTGCTCATTGTTTTCTGTTATACTTCCTTATTGCTTGTTTTTAAATGTTTTTTCCATTACTAGAATTTCTTTTCCCTTCTCACTATTTGGAAATTAGAAGTTTTCTATTCTTTCAAAGTCATCTTGAACTTTTTCCCCCAGCTCTTTACTTAAAATTTTTCACACTTCTGGGAAAGTGGCAAGAACAGCATAATTACAACCACACCCTTCACCTAGACTCACCAGTGGTCACAGTGGGTCACATGACTAAGCATGCAGGGTCAGACTCTTTTGCCTAGCCATTGGAGAGTAACCTCTAGACCTCCTGGGCTTTCTCTCCTGAATGCTTCAGCACACGTCTCCTGAAGACAAGGGCATTCTGTGGCAGAACCACAACACAATTATCTCACACAACAAAGGTCGCATGGATGCAATGCTTCTATCCAGTGTCCATATTTACCTGTCTCCCAATTGTCCTCATGATGCCCTTTTAAACAATAAAGGAGCCACCCAAAATAGTTCTCAGCTTTTCTTATCTTTCAGGACATTAGCATTTTTGAAGCATCCAGCCCAGTTGTTTTATGGAATTACCCTTCTGCTTGGATTTGTCTAATTGTCTTCTCCTGAGAACACTCAGTTTGAACATTTTTGGCAAGAATACCACACAGGTGACATTGTGCTTCTCACAATATATCAAATTGGGAAGATGTGAGGTCAGCTTGTCTATTACTGGCGATGTTTGAATTGGTCATATCAGTTAAATTGGAGTTTGCCAGATTTTCCTGTTGTAATAGTGCCTTTCCCCCGTTTAACTAATTTCGTCTGCGGTGTGACAGGAGACTATTAATATCATGTTCAGCAGCCTTTCACCCAGTGGTTTTATCCTCCATCGTTGATCTGTGCCGTAGTCAATATTTACCAAAGTGGTTACCTCGACCAGTTGGGTAGCTGCTGTGCTCCCTGCATAAAGATCCATGGCAAGTGTCCCCTCCCCCAGACACGTCCCCCCCCCCCCCCCCCCCCCCCCCCCCCCCCCCCCCCCCCCCCCCCCCATCTCACACAGATACCTCTTTCCTTACCCACACAGCCTGACGCTGCAGGCACCACCCCGCAGAGGGCAGGTCTGCTGGTAGGTTTCCCGCAGAGTTGGTTGGTTGCAAGCTTCTCCCCAGGGGAATTCTCCTCCTCAGCCTCGTGTTTGTTGTTGGTTCTGTGGTTGTTTTTGTATTTCGCTGGCTTTAATATCGCTCTGTACTCATGGACTCTGTTTTGGAAGAAAGCAAATGTATTAGAATTCATTTGTAGTTGGTATTTTGTGAAGGTCCAATAAGCTGACTCCTGCGTCCTTTGACACACACGCAGCAGTTTTTAGTGCCTAATTTCTGGCACAGATGCTGCAGGTTTACCTTGCCCTTTTCCTGTCCAAAACTTGGATTCAGCCACGTCCTCCAGGAAGCCTGGTCCTCTCAGTGGTGAGTGCTGTTCAGGCAGTAGGCTTATCCAGGTGAGCCCTCTGCTGCTGGACCATCCTCGTTTCCAGACCCCTGAGAAGACAGAGCCAAGAAATACATATGTTTTAACCCTAAATCCGTACCAATACCCCCATTTTAATCCCCAACCGCAGAATTCTTCTCCTCCTCCACCCACCCCATATTTGTGTCTTCCTTCTTCCAGGGTGGGAGTTCTGGTTTCCAACTCCTTCAGTGTGCACAGATATGCTCAGTCCCACCGAGCACACAGAATCACTCCATGATTACTATGTCCGTGCTAGTTCTAACAGCAAACTCACTCAGTTAAGTTCAAGATTGATTTTTTTTTCATTTTTTGTTGTTGTTCTCAGAATATACTGCACAGAACATAGAAAATTTAAGTACTTGAATTACTCGTATTATTTTTTCATTTGGTCCTATTTTTGTTTAAAGTGAGTTCTCCCTCATATTTGTTGATTCAACTTTAATTTTTGAATGTGTAGACTATGAACAAGGTTACAACAGCAGAATGCACATTCATTTTAAGTGCACATAAAATTCGTGAAGCAAGACCATATGGTAGGCCATAAAATGTCTCAACAAGATTGAAAGTATTTAAAGATTGAAAGGATTTAAATCATGCATAGTATGTCCTGATCACAATGGTTTTCAATTAGAAATCAATAGTATAAACATCTCTGGAATACCTAAATATTTGTAAGTTAAAAAACACAGATACTCTGTACGTCAGAGAAGAAACTACAGAGGAAATTAGAAAATATTTTTAACTGGATAAAAATGAAAACACAGCCTGTCAAAATTGGTGGAATGCAGTAGAGAAATTTAAATGCTTTCATTAGAAAAGTGAAAAATTTAAGCTCAGTCATCTAAGTTCCCACATCAAAAAGCAAAAAAATCAAATCAAATTAAACCCGAAATATGTGGAAAAAATAAGAATAAAGATGAGAGCAGAAATCAGTAAAATAGGAAACAGAAAAGCAGTAGAGAAAACAATAAAACCAAAAGTTGGTTGTAGAAAAAAGCAATGAAACTGGTAAGTCTCTAGCTCTACTGGTTATGACAATCAGAGAGAGAACACAAGTTGTAAATTCCAGGAGTGGAATAAGGGACATTAATGCAGGCCCTACATATATTAAAAGATTAATAAGGGAATATTTTAACAATTTTATGCCAATGAGTTAGACAACTTAGATGAAATGGGAAATTTTCCTGACAGAAAAAAAACTACAAAAATCGACACATTGAATAAGTTGAACTTTAATTAAAAACATTTCAGTACGAAATGCAATGTGGTAGCCTGTATTGGATCCTAAGAAAACATTTGTGGGAAAACAGGTAAAATTTGTATAAATTCTACAGTTTAGGTAATAGTATTTTACCACTGTTAACTTCTTAGTTTTGACAAATATGTTATGATTTTATATACACACAAACACACACACACATATATGAGGGAAACTCGGTGAAGGGTATATAGGAATTCTCTGTATCATAGTGTCAACTTTTATATTTTTATTTTAAAATAAAAATTTTATTTAAAATCAACAGCAATGTGACGACCCCCACCCCTTGCCAGAAGAAACCTTCAGATCCAGATAGCATCACTGATGAATTGTACCAAACACTCATGGAACAAAAAATACTAACCCTACTTGAACTCTCCCAGAAAATAGGAGAAAAATTTTTGCAACTTGATATATTAAACCAATATTTCCCTGGTACCAAAACCAGAGAAAAACACTGTAAGAAAACTACAGAACAATATCCCTCATGAACATATAAGATGCAAAAAATTTTTTAAAATATTGCAAATAGAATGTAGCAATATATGAAAAGGATAACACATCACGACCAAGTAGAGCTTATCTTAGGAATGCGTAGCTGGTGTCACGTTCAAACATCACATGGATTCACCGTGTTAATAGAATGAATGAGAGAACCATATAATTCAACCCATGCACACACATAGACAAAGCCCTTGACAGACTTTAATGCCCAGTCACGATAAAGTCTCAGTGAAGTAGAAATAGAAAGGAACTTATTCACTGTGTTAGGAGTCATCTTTGAAAAACTTACATCTAAGAATGTACTTAATGGTGCAACACCCTAAGGTTGAAAACAAGACGACAATGTCTGCCCTCACTGCTTTTAGTCAATATTGTCCTAAAGCAATTAAAAGAAGTCATATAGATTAAAAACTAGGAAGTAAGCTTATGTTTATTTGCAGAAAGCATGATCTTCTATGTAAAAATAATTTCACTCTACAAAAAAGTTACTATAATAATTGAGTTGAGTGAGGCTGCAAAATACAAGGTCAACATACAAAAATCAATTCTATTTTTATATACCAGCAGCCAAAAAATAGTAATTGGAATAAAAAATAAAGTATCAATTAAAACAGGACCCCAAATCATGAAATGCTAATGGACAAATTTAACAAAATATGTTACTAAACCTGTATGTTGAAAACTACAAAACATTATGGAGAGAAATTTAATAAAACCTAAAGAAATAGAAAAATACACCATGCTGATGGATCAGAACACTCAATTTTAAGATGTCAATTTTTCCCTAAAGACGTGTAGATTCAGTGCAATTCGAAGCACAGTTAAAATTGATTCTAAAATTATATGCAAATAAAAGGAACTAACATAGTCAAATATCAGAATTTACTAGAAAGCTAAAATAATCAAACCACTGTGGTTTTGGCAGAAGGGTAAACATACGGATGAATGAAACAGACTAGATAGTTCAATAACAGACCCACAGTTTTACGCTCAATTATTTTTTGGCAAAGTTGCCAAGGTAATTCAATGGGGAAAAGAGAATCTTCTCAACAGATGGTTCCGAAACCCTTATGAGAAAAAAAAAAGTGAATCTTGACATTTATCCCACTCCATACAAAATAATTAAAAATAGATCTAGACTTAAATGCAGAAGCTGAAATGCACTATTTTTCAGGGTTTCCTTGCAGCTGCCTTCTGAGCATACAGGTGCCACCGCCTTACCTAACTCAAGTGGCACCACCAGCTCTGGGATCTGCAGCTGAGAGAGGGCACTTGGCCCCTTACCCCAGTAATCCCACCGGGCACCCAGGCCTCCCTCTCCACTTTGGACAGGAACAGATGGTGCTCGGAAAGGCTGTAAAGCTTGGACAGGCCTCACCCCTGTGGGCGGGCAATGAATGAGGTGGACAACTGGGTGTTTTCCTTCTCCCATAGTGGCAATATGGGTGAGACAGTCAATCTTGGGTTCAGGTAATGGGGCGGTCTAGAGTTGAGGCTGGTCAGCTCCGGGGCCCACATTTGGACATAATGGCGATTCCAATAGTACCAGGAACTCAGCTGTCCACTGAATTTATTTGCAGAAAATTAATTGCATGACATTTGTAAGCAAGACTTCTTATACAGGAGAAAATATGATTTCCCATTCAGTTCTTTTTATAATGCTTAAAGGGCACCTTTAACCCTTAAATCCAGAACATTTAACAGATAGTGCTGGATAAACACAGCAAGGCTTTCTTGGAGATTTCCTTTGGAGATTTTGTATGCAGAGAGTAAGCAGAGCAGAAGTATTGCTGAGTCCTTCTGTCTTCCCTCCATCCCCAGTGAGGCCAGATCTGCCCACTTGGTTCCCCCAGCTCCCTGGAAGAGCTAAAAATGGTAATAGTGGTAAATCTGATGCTCGCCCTATCCAGGGCGCTGTTCTGGGAACTACTATATGCTGAGCCTCTCCTTTAAGAGAACACGTGTCTCCTTTGCAGTTGTGAAGACGATCTCTCCGAGGACAGAGAGGAGCTTCTGCACGGGATTTCGGAGCTGGACATCAGCAACTCGGATTGTTTCCCATCCCAGCTGCTAGTGCACGGGGCTTTAGCCTTCCCCCTGGGGTTAGATACCTACCACGGCTGTGTGATAGCAGCTGCCCGCTATGGCCGGGGCCGGGTGGTCGTGATGGGCCACAAGGCCTTATTCACCGTGAGTAAGCTGGGCCCCTTTCTGCTCAATGCCGTGCGCTGGCTGGACGCTGGCCGCCGAGGCAAGATCGTGGTGCAGACAGAACTGAGGACAATGAGCGGCCTGCTCGCGGTGGGGGGCATAGACACCAGCGTCGAGCCCCATCTGACCAGTGACGCCAGTGTCTACTGCTTCGAGCCCATGAACGACGTGGGAGTCAAGGAGCTGCAGGAGTTCGTAGCCGAGGGCGGGGGACTGTTCGTAGCAGCCCAAGCCTGGTGGTGGGCCTTCAAGAACCCCGGAGTGTCCCCTCTGGCTCGGTTCCCAGGAAACCTCCTCCTCAACCCCTTTGGCATCAGCATCACAAGCCAAAGCCTCAACCCAGGGCCCTTCCGTACTCCAAAAGCCGGAATAAGGACCTACCACTTCCGCTCCACCCTGGCCGAGTTCCAGGTTATAATGGGCAGGAAGAGGGGGAATGTGGAAAAGGGGTGGCTGGCCAAGCTGGGGCCGGACGGCGCCGCCTTCCTGCAGATCCCCGCGGAGGAGGTCCCTGCCTACATGTCTGTGCACCGGCTCCTGCGGAAGCTGCTGAGTCGGTACCGGCTCCCTGTGGCCACCCGAGAGAACCCAGTCATCAACGACTGCTGCAGGGGTGCCATGCTGTCCCTGGCCACAGGTCTGGCCCACTCCGGAAGTGACCTCTCTCTGTTGGTCCCAGAAATTGAAGACATGTACAGCAGCCCCTATCTGCGCCCCTTGGAATCTCCTATCACCGTTGAGGTCAACTGCAACAATCCAGGTATGGAATGAGGGTGGGAGCTCAGTACTGGGGGACCTGGGGGCCTCGGGAGTCATGATGACTTAGCTCATTCAGGGACCTGATCACCTCCAGAAGGCCACGTGCACCCTTTGCTATGTGCCTTTAAAGAGAGAGGGGTTGGGGCGTTAGGTAATGATTGCAAGAGTTGAGTCAGGGCAGCGTGGAGGGGGAAGGATGTGCGGAGCTCATGAAGGGCGGTGGAGATGCTGGTGAGGATGGAATCATGGAGATGGAGGAAGGGTGACGTCTGTCCTCCTGTGCTTCCGACAGGCACCCGGTATTGCTGGATGAGCACCGGGCTCTACATACCTTCAAGGCAAATTATAGAGGTCTCACTGCCTGAAGCTGCTGCCTCTGCAGACCTGAAGGTAAGGCCCCGCCCCTCTCCCCACGAAACGGAACCCAGACGTTCTTGCTTTCACAGTGGGCATCTTCCTTGATCCTCTTGAAAACCCTACTGGCAATCTGGGGCATGTACTTGTACCCCCATTTTAAGAGTCAGGCAGCAAAACAGCTAATTGATTGAAATGTACAGACCTGATACATCTCCGAGCTCAGGACTCAGACCTAACCACCTCCTTGCGCTGAAGTTTTGTGCATCTCACTGAGGGCATGGAGCAGGAAATAAGAAAGGGGCCGCAGGAAGGCGCCCCCACTCACAATGGTGTTCGATAAACCTTAGTTCAGTTCCCATCCCGTTCATATCTCTTACCGTAGCACAAGCCTTTCTGACTCCGCCTTCTTCCTGGGACGCCAAAGACTGTTCCTTGCTGGCCCTGTGCCCCTTCGACTCTGTCACTTGCACAAGCACACACACTAGTCACAAATTAAGTTGCCAAACTGCTCTGTCTCCCTTGAGAGTGGCTGTGACAGGACCTATTCTGTGCCTGCATCTATCCTGGAACTCCATTAGCATAAGCCCGCAAAAATAATCCCACAACTCCGCCGAGGACAGGGGTCACTCCATTGGCTCAGGAAGGGCACCTTGGTGATCAGAAGAACTGACAGCCCTCCACGACACCAGCTGCTCACACAGCCCCCCACTGGGTCTCCTCTCGAGTCACCAAAAGGCTGCATGCCCTCCACCCCATTACCAACACCAGAGTCCCCTCCGTGGGACGGGCACGCTGGGATTCCCTCTGTTATGGACACACTTAGGAACCTTCAGAATTAGCCTCTGGTTGCACCTGTGCCCCTCGCACCAGCGTGTCAACATCACCCTGGTGGAGCTGTTTGATCCTCCGGGGGGATATTTACACACCATTTGGTTCATACAACCAGATGCAGGTTTAACACACACAGTTCCCAGACCGGAGAAAGGCTGGGGTCACAGGCCCAGTGCCCTTCCTCTCCCCACCTCATGGCACGCACCCCGAGGTGACTCCATGGGGGGATCTCTCTGCTCCAGGTGCAGATTGGCTGCCACACTGACGACCTGACCAGGGCCAGCAAGCTGTTCCGAGGCCCCCTGGTGATCAACCGGTGCTGCCTGGATAAGCCCACGAAGTCCATCACCTGCCTCTGGGGCGGCCTCCTGTACATCATCGTGCCTCAGAGCAGCAAGCTGGGTTCCGTGCCCATCACGGTGAAGGGGGCTGTGCATGCTCCGTGCTATAAGCTGGGTGAGTGGGGGCCCTGGAGTGAGCCCTGGGGCCAGGAGAGTGGAGGGAGAGGAGGCCACTGGGGCTGTTTGGTGCCGGAGGAGAGAGATTGGGATTGGAAGAGGGGAGGGAGATAAACCTCCTTAGATTCAGCTTTGGGGCCAAGGAGATAGACCAAACCACATCCGTGAGGACATCACAGATGAAGGGCAGAGAGGAGGACATGGTTGTTTATGATGTTGGTGTTTCTCTCCCGGGGTTCAAGTTACATGTTTTGACCCAAGAAAAACGAAAAGATCGTTTCAAGCCCATGGCCTCTCTCCCTAGGGGAGACAACCCATGCGGAGTGGAAGAGGCGTGTCCAGGAGAATCCAGGCCCCTGGGGAGAGCTGGCTACTGACAACATCATCCTGACGGTGCCAACCGCCAACCTTCGCACCCTGGACAATCCCGAGCCGCTGCTCCGCCTCTGGGACGAGGTGATGCAGGCTGTGGCGCGGCTGGGGGCCGAGCCCTTCCCCTTGCGGCTGCCGCAAAGGATCGTGGCTGATGTACAGATCTCAGTAGGTGGGTGCCCTGGTCCCGGTGGCCCCATGTGCACAGTGTCCGTGGGGGGCTGCCTTCCGTTCAACAGCCATGCGGTAGGCAGCCAGCAGGGTGAAAATGCTTTCCCAGCAAGACAGAGAAGATGTACTCCTTGGTATTAAATGGAAAGGAAAAGGGAATTTTAAAAAAACACACTCAGCAACTTCCTTTCACAAAAAATTGGAAATCACCTGAATGACCAACAATTATGGAACAGTTAAGTAACATATTGTGTGTCCCTCAATAGACACTGAGGGAGATACTTTGATGGCGCTTGCCAGTGGGCCAAGAGGCCTAGCAGATTGGGGGAGGGGGACGCCTATGGAAACAAAGGAACCACGGACCTCACTCTAGCCGACATAGAGGATCACTATAAAGTAACAGCAGTGTGCGCAACTCCACATCTAAACAATGAGAGGGGAGCACCCCCAGTGAGTTCTTCAGTTTGAGAAAGAGCATAATGACAGGTCCATATGGACAGGGCCCTCGCATAAAAACAGACGTATGAACAGGCACACGAAGAGCGATTTGCGATGCTGTGTCACCTCCCGTGAACAAGCACACTCTTGGGTCAGAGTGAGGATGAAGGCATTGTTAGTGTGGAATGAGAGGACAGGAGGAAAGCCCAGGAGGGCGTGGGTTTGGATTGGCCTTCTGGCCAGCATAGGGCTCTGGAAGTCAGTGGGGCTACTGGGTATTTTGGGAGAAAACAAAGAGAAGGATTCCGCACGGTGTGTGCGGAGCACGCTAACCCTCTCTCCCTCCCTGCTCTGGTTCGCAGGCTGGATGCACGCAGGGTACCCTATCATGTGCCACCTGGAGTCAGTGCAGGAGCTCATCAACGAGAAACTCATCCGAACCAAGGGGCTGTGGGGCCCCATCCACGAGCTCGGCCGCAACCAGCAGCGGCAGGAGTGGGAGTTCCCCCCGCACACCACCGAGGCCACCTGCAACCTGTGGTGTGTTTACGTGCACGAGACGGTCTTGGGCATTCCTCGGAGCCGTGCCAACATCGCCCTGTGGCCCCCCGTTCGGGAGAAGAGAGTCAGAATCTACCTGAGCAAGGGTCCCAATGTGAAGAACTGGAATGCGTGGACAGCACTGGAAACATACTTACAGGTAGATCGGCAAAAATGGAGGGTGATGGGGGCCCCCTTCTGTGGGGATGCCAGAGCATCGTTGTTCGGTGACGGTCCTGTGACCCACTAGGCCTGTCTCCTACACTAGGCTTCAGAAGCCCCTGACAAAACCCAACTGTGATGGTCCCATTAAATGATGCCTCTCAGTGCAGCACTTTGCATGACCCTAAGCGGGCTTCACCGCCCAGGCCCCACCCCACTGCCCCCCACCCCATGATCTTGAAGAGGTGCATGAGGATAGACAGAAAGCACCGAGAAAGGTGAAACCCTGGCAGAGGCACAGTTGTGCTATGAGTACAGTTGCTCTCACTGGCGCTGGACCCACACATAACTGAGATCGAAGCCAAGCTATGCTGTTTAATAGCTATCTAAAACCAAACAGCACCCCCAACCACCCCACACGCACGCAATATGATATAGGGGCTGTTGCTTTTTCTGCAGATGACTGCGCCATCTTCTCATTATGACCTGGCTGGGCCTCCGTTCCCCCACCTTGCAGACGATCCAGGGTCCCCCCGGCCTGGACATGGAGGTTGCCTTCGCCTCGCATTGTTGTTCAGACCTCCCAGTTCTCCCCTGAGTCCCTGCATTAGTTCCCAGCTCACTGTGTGGAGCGTCATCCCCTCGGGTCCCAGAACTTAATTACGGGCCAGGCCCACCGCATTCCAGTTCTTCCACCTGCTCGAGTCCCTGTGTTCATTCCCACGGCCATGGGAAGGACAGTGACACTGCCAGGGGACTCTACTGAATCTTGTCATTGGGGCCACTTCACCCCAGGGACAGAAGTTCCTCATCTGCGAAATAAAGCTGAGGCTGTTCTAGGGAACCGCTAACGTCCCTTTTAATGCTAAAGCTCTATAACGCAACCTAACACAGTCTATTTCCAACGGCCTAAAATTATGTTTTACTCTTAATTCTAGCTGCCTAGCCTATGCTATATAGTGTCTTCTGCTTCTACCAGACTCACTTTTGTCCCCAAAGGCCATTTTAGTGACCTTACAAATTGTCAGAGACCTATGGTTAATGAGGATTATGTCATGTTGGGTCTAGGACTTCCCCAAATATTGGGGTTTAACGTTACAACTATGAAAGAAAGAAGAATTTTTTCACCTCAGCCCATTTTAAATCCTTGTGCAGTACCTGGTCACCACTTTCATGGTCTAGTGAGATACATGAATGATGATACTGGTGGTAAATACTGACCGTGCTCACTGCAGTCATTACCACGGCCATCATTTTTGGAGCATCTGCTTTGTGCTGAGCACTGTGCTTGCTGAGAGGCCCTTCTTAAGATCAGAATGTCAGAGAGTAGGGCACAAGGCCAGCAGGCAAACAGGAGAGCGGGTCCATCTTAGCTGGGAAACTAGTATGTTTCAGGGATTCGGTGCATTAAGTTCCTTTATTAGAGTGGTTTTAGGTAGACCAGATGTCTCATCCTGCCTCCTTCTTTCTCTTTCCAGCTACAGGAAGCCTTTGGTTGGGAGCCGTTCATCCGTCTCTTCGCTGAGTACCGGAACCAGACCAACTTGCCCACAGACAATGTTGACAAAATGAATCTGTGGGTGAAGATGTTCTCCCACCAAGTGCAGAAGAATCTGGCTCCCTTCTTCGAGGCCTGGGCCTGGCCCATCCAGAAGGAAGTGGCTACCAGCCTGGCCTATCTGCCCGAATGGAAGGAAAATATTATGAAATTGTACCTCCTCACACAGATGTAAGGAGTGCCCAGCGAGGTGGCAGGTAGAGAGGTTTGGGCAGGTAGACAGAGATGGGGATTCACTCCTCGACCTCTGTCTCTTAGGGCTCTAGCCTTGTCCTCTGGGCTCACAGCCCCTGTATCTTATAACCTAGTTCTCTTTCTAGAAAGTGGGTTAAGGACACAGTAAGAAAGTGCAGTCGGGCAGGCCTTCTGTGTGTGTGTCTTGTTCCTGAGCCCTCAGCTCTCAGATTTCCACCTGACCCTGTTCAGGCCCATTCTGAGAGCTGTGGCCCTCGGGTCTGTGCCAGCCCTTGGTTCACCATCACGGCTTGTAGACCAGAGAGAGTGCTTCTCATCCTGAGGACTCTCTGGGCTTTAATGTTTGATGAGTTATTCCAGAAACCCCAACCGTAGGACCCAACTGAAACACAAATTTACCATGAGCTCCCCGATGACTCACGTATTTTGTGTCTTGGGTAGTTTTCCAAGAGCTTGAAAAGCAACCTGGTGCAATGGAGCCCATAGCTAGGGTTAGCTCTTAGGAAGGTCATTTTGTTTCAGTACTGCCCTTTCTCTGTGTATGAGGTCAGGGTAAAAATTCCTGCCCCATGGAGCTGTCATAGAGACTCAGATGGGTAGTTCTGAAGAGGTTTGTGAACACAGTGCCTGCTGTCTAAGGCACTGCTTTATTTTATGCTGGTTCACAAGGTAGCAAGCTGACTACTTCCCACAGCCTAGAGATTAAGAACATCACCTCTCTGAGTTGCTTCCCTGTGTCCAAGTCCTGGTTCTTTCACCTGTTAGCTCTATGACCCTGGGCAAGCTCCTTAGCTTCTCTGTGACTCAATTTCCTCATCTCTAAAATGGGATCTGTTTCATAGGATTATTGTGATGATTAAATTTCCGTGCCTCTAAGTGTGATTAGAACAGCAGCTGGCAGTAAGTAGGTACAGAGACAGTGTCTGCAGCCATTGCTAGTGTCCAATTCTCTCACTACCTTCGGAGAGCTAGGTGTCACTTTTAGACGGCTTTTACAGATGCGGTGTCATCTCTCATATGCCACCCTACACTTCCTGCACCAGCCTCTGGAAGGAGTCTGGCAGGCTGCCTGATGACTAAAGGCACGGCTCTAAATTCACAGAGTTTTCAAAGCTGCGTAGGATTTGGTCTCTATTCAGTTCCATCATTGAGGAAGAATTCCTTCTTTGATTAAATCAAGAGTGGGGGTCACTTGAAAACCCAGAACAATTCCACAAGGGTGCTTGTCACTAGCAAACAATGGGCATCCGGCTCAGTGACCGTGTCTGTATTTCTACCGCTGTCAAGAGTTGGGCAGAGAAAGTTCACGCACATTTAGAAATCTTTACTTTGGAACAGGAGAACTAGATAAAGATGACTCAAATTTTATTTAATTGCAACACCTTCAAAGATTTTCTTAAATTGTCTTCTAATCATTTCCAGAAGCTCCCATTTCTTTGTAGTTTCAGTGATAGTGGGGATCCAGAATTAATGTTGTGTACACCCGGCCAGTTCCCTTTCGGGTCACTTCTTTTTATTTAGTTGTTTTAATACAGCATTACTGGAAATTGGGTGAGTGCAGAGATAATAAGATTTGACCGAGGTAATGTTTTTCTTTGGATTTTTTTTTGTGTCTTTCCATTTCTCAATCATAGAATTATTTAACCTTATTTCATAAATATCTTTCAGCTAAGTGCTTTAATCATAGATGTTGAATATTCATTCAACCTTTAAAATAATTGCTGTCAATGAGTGGGGTGTTGAGTATGTGCCAAGCATTAGACTGGTTCCTTTTTATAGACTGCTTCATTTAATCTTCACAATAATTTTATGAGATAAAAACTGAATTTTATGGAGGGCAAGTGAAGTGCCTGAGGCTACATTGCTAACAAGGGGTAGAGCTGGGACTTGAACCTGGGCACTCTGATTACAGTAGGGGTGTTAGTAACTACAGTTCTTTGGATAACCAAATAAATGAAGAAACCAACCAGCAAATAGAAGGGCCTTTATGTTCCTACTTGCCAGCACTTTGGCTGCTTGTCCTTACCCCTCATCTAATTTTATCAGAACAAAAAGCCTCTTTGTTTATTCTAAATTCCAGTTCAAAGGAAGAATTTGAGGTAGGCTCCTGGAGGCTTCCCAGCAGACAGAGCTGGGATGATCCCTTTAGAGTCATTCAAGTCCTTTTAGGTTTCAGGTCATTCAGGTTCCAGTCATTCCGTCTAGGGCACCATGAAAGCATTCTACTAGCTTACTGGATTTCGAATAATGGGTTATTTTGGTCAGGTGTCTGAGCACCCCCACCCCCCAAAGTCCCAGACATTGCATGTTCTCAAAGGAAATTAGATCCTCAGTCATTTGGAATAATATTTGTATCTATTCTTGCCCTCTTTAATCCATTTGCAGCAGTATAGCCCTGGGGATGTTTTAAAAATGTAAAGCTATCCATGGCACCTCCCTGTTGAAAAGCTTCTAGCAGTACTTTGAATTTAAGATGATGAACTGACCATGTAAGTTTACCTCCCCTTCTCCAGGCCCCACTGAAATTGAAGTCAAGAAATGCAAAAGAAACAGCTCAGCAAAGAAAACTGAAGGTATTTGGTTATGAGTGAAGAAGACCTCGGCACATTTCTGGAAGAGAGAAAGTGGATGGAGTGTGAAAAAGAATGAAAGAGTGAAGGTACCTTTCAGACAGAGTATAAGCTGATCTCCCAACCTAACCCAGAGAGACTCGGGCATCTGAAAAATCTATCTGCTAAAGAATTATACCAGTTGTAGAATTGAACCCCCTCCCGCTCTACCCCATCCCTCGTGCATAGAATACAGGCAGTCAGTTCTTGGTACCAGTGAAAACTCTGTTGTTGCCGTTGTTATTGTTGTTGTTGTTTCTATAAAGGAATTGAATAAACTGCCCTGGGAGAGGGAGGAATGAAATTTCTTTTTTTGTGGAAATCAGTGGCCCCCTAGCCTATCAGCTAATTCTCTGACGGTTGAGGTAACCCCTACTCAAGTAACAAAGTGTTTGCAATCATAGAAGGGACTTAATGGAAAAACACACCAAACCAAACAGTGGCAGAGGAAACCTATACCAACTCCTGTAAAAATCAACAGTTAATATCGATGCTCAAATGCAAATGGCCAGCTAGGAATTCACAGACATTGAGCACTGAGGGGCAGGGAGGACCTGGGGAGAAGCCTGTAAGGAAAAGATTTAGAATAACCAATTAGAATTAGGAGATTTGAAAACTACAATAAATTCTGGAGAAAACTTAATTAAAATGGAAAAAGTAACTTTAAAATCTAGCTGTATCTTCAAGGAGAGCTGAGGCATATTTGTAAGATGAAAATAGGATATTACAGAGAAAAGAACTCTGAGAACAAGGAGAGCCCTTTGAAAGTGAAGTAAGATGGTCAAAAATTCTCTGTAGGTAGGCTAGAAAAGAAGTTGAGGGTATCTCCCTAGATACAGAGCAAAAAGAAAGTGCAGACAATATGAAGAAAGGAAAGAGACCTAGACAATCAATAGCTAACCATTAGGAATTTCTGGAAGAGAAAAGAGAAAAATATAGGTGAAGGAAAAAAATGATTGAAAACCAGAAAGAACTAAGTCTCCAGATCCAGGGGGCACCCAAAGAACCTATATCGAGACACAGGCTTGTGAATTTTTGGAATTTAGGATAGAAGGAAGATATTAAAAGTGCCCAGAGAGAAAATAAAAGTAGGTCATCATAATTAGCTCACCTGAAAAGGGATGAGATATAGACTGGCAGCAGATTTTCATTAGCAACACTGAAAGCTAGAAGCCAATGGAGCAATGTCTTCACATATCTTATCAAAAAAGTTATCCCCAGAATTCCATAGCAAGCCAAACTATCCAGTCAAGTCAAAACAAAGATATTTTCTGACATGCAAGTTTTCAGAAGGTCTAGCTTCTTTGCACCCTTACTGAGGAAGTAGCTTGAGGAAGTTCCCCAGCAAAATGAGGATGACAACCAGGAAAGACAAAGAAATATATTCCAGAAAACAATGTACCTCACCCAGGATATGTGACTCCAGAGCGACACTTATCCAGCAGGATGTCTCACTCTAGAGTGACAGTCATCCAGCAGACTGACCCAGTTCAGCTGTGAGTACCTAGTCTCGGGCACGCTGGGAGGAGTACCCATTCTGTGCCACAGACAGTATCATTGAGAAGCTGGAATGTTTGAGAATATGGACAAGGTACACTATTTAGTCAACAGAAAACAAAACAAAAATATGTCAAGAAATATAAGTCCATTAATAAAGGACAACAAAAATACTCATGGAATGTAAGAAGAGACTTGATTTGATGCTGGCGGTAGGTATATTTCCTTTCAAGTGTCCCAGGCCTGACGGATGTATGTGGAAGAAAATGTTCTAATTTCTACTTGGCCCTCAGTAAACAGTATTTACATAGCCAAAGTAATGTAGATGCTATTTATTGGCACTTAGTGTTCTGATCAGCCTATAGACAAAACATGAAAGGTTTAATTTTTTATTCAGAAACGAAAGTAATTAATCCTGACAAGTTAAGGAAAAAGAGCAGAAAGAGGTTGAGAACCAGCTGTGGGAAGAGAGGTGGAAGGAAGAGCAGGGCTACTTATGCATTTAAAGTGGGGATGAAAAAGGAAGTCTACAGTTAATGGAATAAGAACTGGAGGATGGATGGGTATGCTGTTCAAAGCTAAAAGTCAAACCAATAGAAGTATTAAAAGTGATATCTACCAAAATTTGGGGAAAGATAGGCAAAGGAAAGGAGGAGATAGTGTAAGTTAAATCCTTATCTTTTGTAATGGTGTATTATTAAAGACTGTCTAAAGTTAATATGCCAAGAAATTATTGTTCAAACATATTATTTAAAGTTAGGAAGTTAGTTAACAGAACATCTAAATATAGAAACTGTTAAACGCATCACCTCTAGGGAACGGGACTAGGGTTAAAGAGGGTGGGGTGGGGAACTGTGTTTTTCATTTCAAGTTCTCTGTACTATTTAATTTTTTACCTTGTGCATGCATTACTTGGAAAACTTTTTAATAAACTCAAATAAAAATCCTTCAGTGGCTTCATTTCGACTAAGACACCGTCACACAACGAAAACCCTTAAAATGGCTTTTAAGGTCCTTACGTGTTTGGATCCCCCTGGCGTGTCCAGGCTCGTCGGATGTCCCCATCACACTCTAGGTCTCACCACAGGTACCTCCTCCAGCTATTCAAACACACTTCACCTTGCTTCTGCAGGTGTTCCCCAGGAAACAAGGCCTGCCCCTGATCTCACCATGTGTCAGGTGGTAAAGCTCACTGCCTAGCAGGTTTTCCATATTTGCTGAGTGAATGAATGCACATAATATTTGTCCCTATGCCGGTATCATTTCAAGACCCTATGGGAGCTGTAAACTTCCCTGCCCTCCAGCTCATTGGGCAGTTTTATTAACTTTTAGTCTTACATGAGACCAGGTGGTATCAGAGGATTTCTGTCCCATCTGTCAGTCTGCTTGGTATATGTTCTTTGCCACATTGCCTGATTATAATCTGTTTTCAGCTATTTTTTCCTATATTTGGGAGAAACAGTCAACTATCTAGTGGAAACATGCAGGTTCTCAAGTTCCTTATGTCCTGCTATTCCTTGGTTGCTCTTTCTTCTCCACTAGTTTGCTGTCTTCTGCTGTCTGACTCCCAAAGCCAACTACAGCTCTCTGATGAGTATTAGCTTGACAGCAAGTCTTCAACCATTGCATTGATTGGAATTCCTTCTGATCTCTTCTTCATAAGCTTAATCTCTGATATATCTCATTCTTAAACCAATGTCCCCACGTGGGGTCACAGCCTCACCTAATGTTTTTGCTTAATGGGGCAAAAGCTAACGAGATATGAACTTATATGTTGACTATTTTTGCTGACAAAAGTAACAGCCTTCTTTCAAGACTACTTCATGCCCACCTGCTTTACTCCTTTGAAGCTTTTGGACCCTACTTGGCTTCCACCTTGAAATGGATTTCTTTCTTTGACTCACATCATTGAAGTCTGTCCTCCAAGCGCGGTAGAGAAGGGTGGGGGTGATCCTCAACTGGTCAGAGATCTTCTAACCACACGTGCACACAAACAGCTCCACAATGAAGTCGGGAGAGCTACAGAAATGCTGCGTATGCACTTGGGATTCTTGTGCATTTAAAAGCTATAAAGAAGAAGCATTTCTTTGATAGGGAAACTAGGGCAGTTTAAATTACTACCACTGCTCTGGCCTCATGTCAGGTGGTTGATTTCATAGGTGTCCATTATATGAGAAAGAATGAATGAATGAGCAACTCAAAAACAAGCCTGCACCGACAAGTGATGAGCGTCAGGTATCAATGGTTATGTTAATACAAATTTGTGCACCTGAGGGCCATTAAAAAGTTACTTTTATTCATCGGCACTATATAGGAACTCATGTAATTACTTTAAAATATGCACATGTACGTACTAAACACTTCTTTGCATGAAATACCTTTGTTGATATAAAACTCGTTTTCACAGATTACCACAATTGCATAGTATTATTTGAGAACTGAGACGGTGCCGAAAGGGTGGGAGGGGGAAGGCAAAATGATCAAATGTTCAATGTAAAACAAGCCTGGGGTCCAGAAAAGGCCCTGCAGATAGAGAGAGGACCCTCCCCCTTCCTCAACACAAGCTGGGGTCCAAGAGCCGAGTGGGTAAAGCAGCCTACACCTGTGCCTAGTCCTGCGACCTGTGAAGTGTCTGTGCTTTAAACAGGAGCCAAAGACCTGGAAAAAGACTGTAAACTCCTTCCTCACCCTCCATCAAGGTAAGTAGAGATGGGAGAAGCAACTCCAGCTTTTTTTTTTTACAAAGAGTTTCTCTTTTTGTTCTTGCTACTATCTATGTGGTCACCTAAAAATTCATTCAACAAACATTTACTGAGCACCGACAACAATACCAGTTATTGTTATAGAGTCTGGACACACAAGATGAACATAATAAAGCTCCTGCCCTCATAGTGCGTATGTTCCATTTTGCACATAAAAATGAACAAATAAACATATCAAGAAGGATAAGTACTGTGAAGTAATATAAAACTAAGTAAGGGTGGGGTAGGGTAGGGGGCTGCATAACGGGTATGTTTCCTGTTTTATATGGTGAGGTCTAGGGAAGCCTCACTGGAAATAGGACACTGGAGCAGATTCTTGAAGAAATGATGGAACAAACCATGCAGATAATTCAATGCAAAGAGAAGTATGATTATAATTAACATATTGAAAGTGGTAAGACAGACGTGCGTTTCATTCCTCTAACAGTCAAGAGCTACTTTCTCAAATGTCTTTCTTTTTAAGATTTTATTTCTTTATTTTAGAGAGGGGAAGGGATGGAGAAAGAAAGGGAGAGAAACCTCAATGTGTGGTTGCCTCTCACATGCTCCCTACTGGGGACCTGGCCTGCAACCCAAGTACATGCCCTGACTGGGAATTGAACCAGCATCCCTTTGATTCACAGGCCGGCATGCAATCCACTGAGCCACAGCAGCCAGGGCTCAGATGTGAGTCTGGATCACAGATTTCTGACCTTCGCATCATGATAGGAGCTACTGATCTAAAAGAAACTCACGACTTTTGAGCATCTGCCCTCAAACTTCAAAGCCAAGCAAGGCACATGTCGCAGTGAATTTCATAGCTTCTCTCCTCTGAGATCTCTCTGTGACTAAGGAGAAAGGGGGCTATGGCCTCTGCCAAACATATTAAGTGGAGACACAACTCTATACTTTTAAATACTAAAATCTGGGTCCTAGTCAATGGCCTGATGGGTCCAGTAACAGGTGGAATTTGGAACCAAATTCATATGGAGAAAATTGATCTGGAGACAATGGAATAAATTTGCATAGCAGTGAAAGTTTTAGTCTTACATTTTGGTGCGTAGAGTAGTGGAAAAGTTAGACTCAGTTATTCTTGGCTCCTCATTTCATACCCTCCCCTCCCTCCCCCGCCAAGCTGAATGATGTCCGTTTGACCTCAGTTAAAATTAAAAGACACTTTGGATCACAATTCTTAATGATAATGAAAAGAGAAGGAGGACTTTAATGTCCCAGGGACTTTGGAATAAGTCAATTTGGTAAGAACTGTTTACGTTTGCAGGAAAAAAAAAAATGTTGCTGGTGCCATAAGACTAGGAACTTTGACACATTCTCTCTCCGTAGGAATTTTGTCATAGAGGCATTTATTTAACCTTCCATGACTCCCAGCCCCCAACACTAGCACCCTGGCATCTTGATATCTGCAACCCTTGCAGGGGCTGCCGTTAAAGGAAACTAGCCCTGCTGTGTGCCTACCCAATGGGTCTGATTTTCCAGAGCCAGAGGGAAAACATGCACTCTCAGCCTTGGGCTAAGTCAGTTCCACTGGCTTCCAGATGACTGAAGTCTTCAGTACAAACCCAAACTTGGTGTGTAACCTGGGGATGAGAGGAGTTTAGAAATATAAGAAGACCCTGCCCTTGTTCCATTTTGGAGGAAGAGTTTCAGCACGGCCCCTCTGGAGTGGCCGTGACAAGTTCCCAGACTTCCTCCGTGATTGGAATAGTGTTGACTCCCAGCACGTATGTTCCCCGCACATACGATCCAAAAAGAAAACACAGGCCCAGGTTAATTTATATACAAATACACCAAAGGAGGATATGAAAGTTTTTACAACTCTGAATTAGGGCTGGCCTGTCAAGAGAAGCAGCAAACTTCAGCTTCATTGTTTTATGTAACTTCATTGTTTATTGTTTTTAGCAGGCAGGAACTTGCCCTTCAAGAGGGCCCATGCTATCATTTGAATAAAGGTTATCAGACTGAAAAGGGCAGTTCATAATTCATAAACATTCTCAGGTTAATGACTTTGCTCTGTATTCCTGGTGCAACACACATTTAACAAAGCCACCCCCGAGCATTTTAACGTTAGGAGATATAACTATAGCGCGTGTGTTAGCCCCACCCTCCAAGAGGCAGAAGCCAAGAAGAGAGAATGAGCTGCGAGAGCTGGAAGACTGTGGTACCGGTTCAGCCTTGCGAGGGAGCGAGCAAAGGAAGGAAAGGCTCACAGGGTGGGCCTCAGGAAACATGGTCAAGGCCAACGGGGAGTCCGTGAGCTACAGTCACCCATCAGAAGAGTCCCCTGTCTCCCAGGAATGGGCCACCTTAGCACCCCCGCCACACGTAATCACCGGGCCCCTGGGCAGCTTGGCGTTGGCACCCAGGATTCCACAGCCACCAGCTGGGGCCGTCTGTCAATTGCAAACCCACCCGCTGCCGTGGGGGATCTGAGCACACCATTCTTGTGGCCGCCACAGTACTCGTTCCGAAAACAGCTGTAGGCACCTGCTCTGGGCCATCGTAAATAGTGACTTAGTCAGTCCCCCCAGTGCCTCATGCCAGTAAACGCACACAGGTGGGTTCATCCGTCTCTGTTCCTAAATTAGAGCACGGCTAATCCTTTCCAGATCTTTGAGGGCCTTCAGGGAAAGAACATATGGGGCACAAAGGCTTAACTCCTAACTAAAAATAAGTGAAGAAGGAGGCCCGTGATTCTCCACGTTGGCCCATAATTGGAAAGCAGAAAGTGACCCCTGCATTTGGCTCAGTGAGAATGCCTGAAGGGATGTTCTTCTGTCTGGCAAAAGTGGACAGATTTACAATAACGATCCTGATCTGTGTGTGCCTCTTGCATCGGCTGCACAATCAAGCATCATATTCTTTATGTAATTTATGAATTATCACCCAGAAAGGGCAGCCAGTGCCGTGTAAAGGGTGTGTGTTCGCATGCGTGGCCGAGGCCAATTCCTGTCCAGCCTTGAAGCCGGAAGTGGCTTCATTTCCGCCCGAATCCTGTAGGGAGAGGTGGATCATCTGGACAGAGATGGGATTTGGTGTGAAAGGACAACAAGCCTGGAGTAGGGAACAGAGTGTCACTTCCCACATGACACTTAAGACCCTTTCTCCAGATGGTAGACAACCAGCCAGACCCCTCAGTGTGTCCTCAAACCTGGGCCCAAGGCCCCCTCAGAGCCAGCACCCCCTGAGTCCTGTCCTTGAGTTTCAGTCACCAGGATCTCTCTGTCTTCTCAAATCAAGCCTTTCACTCCCACATCACCGTGCTATGATGATGCCACAGCCTTCCGGTGTCATGCCCTCTCTGCCCACAAAAGCCTCATGGATTTTGTCAAAGCTAAGTTTTAGTGTCACCTTCTCTGAGAGCTTGATTAGAGGTAATTGCTTCTTCCTTCCTGTTCCCTCGAACATACTTTGCAACCAGTTTTGACATCTACATCAATTGCTCTGATACAGTTGTTGTTATATCTGCTCTCCTCCCTAGAGTGAGCACTAACTACAGCGTGAAGAACGGGTAAGAAATGGTATGGGGGTAAGGGGTGCAGAGCTCAGCGAGGGGCCGCTGCAGCAGGAGAGATGCCCGCGGTTTGACAGAGGCAGGGTGTGGAGATGGAGCGAAGGGACAAGCGATTTTCCAGAAGGAGACAGTTCGGTAGTGAGGAGGACTGATTGCGGAAGGGCCGGTGCAGCCCATGGAGGGCTGGGGTGTGGGACTTCCTGCGGGTGTAGGCTGACTCTACGCTACAGCCTGAGGTGTGCGGCTTCGTGGTTGTATCCTAGCAGCTAGTCAGATTTTGGTCATTTTTACTAGCAATATTATTAACTTCTCCCCAGCGTCACAAACCACTGAAAATTCTCAGAAATCTAATCATGATGCTCCAGTGGCCCAAGTTGGATATGACCATTTCCTCCCAGAAACACATATTTTTCTTTGTTCTTAATGATATAAATAACATGAGTTTAAGTATAAAAGGAAAAGGAAAAGTGTACTCTCCATTCTCAAACACACTGGAATCACTTACCAGAGATAACCAAGGTTATCCCATTCTGAAATCCTTGAAAACATCTCAAGACATTTTCTATGCATTTACAGAGAGAGAGAGAGCGGGAGAGGCAGAGAGAGAGAGAGAGAGAGAGAGAGAGAGAGAGAGAGAGAGAGATGGGCTGTATAAAATCCTTCTCTATATTAACGAAATCTTACACACACACTAACCCACACATTTTAAATGTTAAACTTGCAAACATTTCAACGTTAGTATTTGCAAACATATTTTATTCCTTTTAACCGTTAGAAAGTTCCATTGTATGTTTCATCTTAAGTTCAAACTATCGATGATAGTGACTAAATTACTGGCTAGGTAATTTTGAGTTGTCTTTGGCTTAAATAACAGAACTTAATTCTCTGGCAGTCCTGAAGCCTGGAAGTTCAAGGTCCAAGTTTCCCTGAGGCTTCTCTCCTTGACTTAGGAAGAGTCACCTTGCCCCATCCTCACATGGTTTTCCTCTGTGTGCGAGCATCCTGGGCATCTCTTCCTGTTATTATAGGTACACCAGTCATATTAAATTAGGGTCCCACTTCACTGGTCTCATTTTTAATTTAATCACCTTTTAAAAGACCTCTCCAAATAGTTACATTCTGGGGTATTGGGGGTTGAGACTTCAACATATGAATTTGAGGGAAGGGAGAACAAAATCAGTCCATAACAAAAAGCGTTACAAGATGTGTTAAAATGTGGCTCAGTGGATTAAGTGCCAGCCTGCCAGCCAAGGTGTCTGTTTGATTCCCAGTCAAAGCACATGCCTGGGTTTGGGCCAGGTCCCCTCCTGGGAGAGAGCGAGAGGCAACCAATCCATGTATCTCTTGTGCACTGATATTTCTCTCCCTCTCTCCCCTTCCCCTCCCTCTGAAAGTAAATTAATAAAAAAAAATTTAAAAAGAGAGAATCAGCACTTCATTCCTGGTTGCCTCCACTCTCAATGAAAAAAAAAACAACACAACTACTTTAAAATACTGAAAGTATTATATGTTTTGGTAAAGTTCCAAAGAGAAATACAGTAATAGTATAGAACCATGTTAGTTTGAGAGAAAAGACTGCAAATGAATGGGTGAGCACAGCAAAGTGTGCGTTGGAGGAGAGGAGGTGAGGAGGGAGAATGGACTTGGAAAGGAGGCCCCTGGTGTCTTGGAAGGAATCAGCCTTAGACCAGAAGCTGCATTGCCAAGGTCTGAACTTCATTCTCGGCAAAGGAGAGGGTGCACCATGGGGGAGAAATGGCACGGGCTATACCGCGGGGCAAGGAAGGGAGTTTAACCAATATATGTGTTACTCCAGGAAAGAAATCAGCGGAAGGTAAAAAATGAAAACACAAAAAGGAGAGGGACTGGATAGCAGGATCCTGGAGGAGACGCTCTGTTTTGTAAAGTGAATGGGCTTCCAGTGTGGTCAGGAGACGGTCTTGACAAGCCCTCAGACAGAAGAGCGAGTAGGAGTGAAGAGTCCACTACGCCTTTGCGGAGTAACTGCTGATGCTTTTAAACGAGGCTGATGGAGAGACAGGCAAGGACCTTTTCTATAAAAATAGGTACATCTGATAACTTGATAAACAGCGCGATGATTCACATGTAATAAAACCAAAGGTAGCCCCTAAGGGGGCTTTAGAAAAAAAGGATCTCCATAATCACCCTCAAGTCATAACACCTCCATACCACTGCCTGTATCCTTTCTCTCCCCCTGAAAATGAAACAAATAAAAGGGCATCGAAGTAAAAAATAGCATATCTGCAGAGCAAAGCTCTGCAAAATCAGATTGGCAGCAAATCTCCTGGGTCTCTCCTGCCTTGATTTCCCCCTCTTAGGTGAATTTCAAGCAGCAGCCACACTATAGCGCTATAACGTCAGCTGCAATATCTGCAGCCAGGCATGGACGTGTCTGTTCGGTGATATGTAACAGGCACGTTTCCTTCCCAGCAGCAGTATCGCTGGGCACGATGCGTGTATAATCCCAGTCCCAGTTCTCGCCACTGAGTTCCCTGGACCATCGCGAACCACCCCCAGCACAGGTTGCATGACCAGCTTTGACCACCAGGGGGCAGGCCCTCAACGCAGGAACTGCAGGGCAGCGGTGACGTTGCAGCTGGGGATCTGGGGCACCGCGCCCGGGGACCGCAGGGGAAGGCGCCGATTCTACGCGGACCCAATTCCACCCTGGGCCATGAGTTAATGTTGTTGCTGGGGCACCGTTTGCCTGCAATCTGGTTAACTGGAGACTTGACGTGTGCATTCCTCACTCAGTGTGAGAGCAACTTTGCAGAACGCCCTCTCGCACTCGGGAAGCTTCCGGGGCGTAGGTGAGTGGGATGCAGCCTGATCTCCGTAGCAACGCCCGAGTGCGGTCAGCAGGGGAGGTACTACGGGGAGGTGGCTCCAGGGCGCTACCCACCCAGTCCCGCCCCTCTGGCCGCCTTTGCTTTAGCCCCGGAGCCGGAGCCAGCAGCTTTAGCCCGGGAGCCGGAGCCAGCACCACGAACCCGGAAGCCCTGAGCGTGAGTTTTCAATCCGAGCTCCTGGTGGGTGGGCTGAGCCCCCTATGCACTGGGCGCCCCTGGGTGCCAGAAGCATGTCTGAGAACCTTCCCTCAGTTAGGGTGTCTGTCTCTTCTTACTAACAGGTCTTAATTTCTTTTCTTTCGCCGGCCTGACGCTATCACTGTGTCTCGAAACACTTTTCTCTCGCCTCTTGAATTTGTTAAGTCAAGAATTTGATCAAGATTCGGTGTGTGCTCACCAATTAGGTCTAGAGAGTTGGTGTGAGAATCCCAAGAACATATTGCTCATCTACTGGTGTTTGTGGTTGTTTTTCCTGTAAAACTAGGGCTGCCCAGATTAGTGAAAGACCTTCGTGTCCTCTCAGAGGTAATTAGCAGGATCCCGACCTGATCTCTCTTCTGCCTTTCTCACTCCTGAACCCAAAGGCAGGGGTCGCACACCAAACGCTCAGGCTCCAGCTGGGGAATGGCTGTGAATTCACTGTCCTTGGAGCAATACTGAGAGAAAGAGGTGGTAGGTTTTTTAAAAACGGGGCCGGGGGGAATTTTACAGGAGATGTAGGTCAAGCCAACCAGAGATTTCTTGGAGAACCAACATAGTGGGAATAAAAGTCCAGGAAACAATGGAGAGCCCAGATCCTGGAGGCCTGAAAATCCAGAGTGAAGCAATCAGCTTCTGCCTTATGGGCAGTGGGTGAAATTGGAGGGCTCTAGGGAGAGATGTGCGGAGGATGGCTTGAGAAAGAAGGAAGAGGAACAAATGAGGTGGCTGACTTCACTGGGAAGCACCACTGAGGGAAGCAGGTGGCCAGTGCAGCAGAGGGCTGTGGTATCTTAGTTCAGATTCTTCCCCAGAGCAGAGCCTGGGAGAAGGACTTGAGTGCAGGTAGGTTTTTCTAGGAAGTGAGCCCAGAACTCAGAGTGAGGAGGTGGGAAGGAGGAGACAAGGAAGGAGGGAAAGGCAGCGAAGGGCGCATCACTGAGCTGTTTGCCACGGGGGGCAGCTGGAGCTCCGTCCCTCCGAGGACCCTTGAGGACTCCAGGAAGCATCTCAGACAGCCACTGAAGTCAGACGTGGGCCGAGCTGGCGTGGCGCTGTTACCGGAGACTCTGCTACACCATCCTTGTCACTCGGGGAAGCTACAACGGGCGGCAAAGGGACAGACACGTTTTCTTGGTGCTCACTGTGTGTACCCAGCCCAGGACAAGGTGTTTTTACCTGCATTCTCGTACTCTTTGAAAACAACCCTCTGAGAGGTGTAGGATGTGTTTTACAAATAGGGAAACGGCGGCCCAAGTAATTTCTCCAAGAGGAGCTGCTTTGAGGGGATAATGAATTCAGTTTTAGGAGCCGTACGTTTGAAGAAAGTGCCAGAAAGCCCAGACTTCTGCCCAACCAGAGGGGGCAACCCCCCCTGCCCCCCCACCCCCGTTAGGATAAATCAGGAGGCGTGTCCAACTCGCTTAGCGGAAGCTGTCAGAACACATGCAGTTTCTGAAAGGTCACCTGACCTTTTTCTCCAGAAAAATGAAATACTAAGTCTGCTCCTGGCACACTGATCTCCCAGGCCCTGCGGGAGGGGCCCCTCCCCACTCCACTCAGGCCCAGCTCTCCCGGCCCTGGTCTCCCCAGGCACCCTGTCCCTTCTCTCTGTAGGACCGCCTTCTCCTGCGGCACATGGGGTCTCAACTCCTATGTCAGGTTTCAGCTTCACTGTCACTGTCTGTATACATACGCCTTTCCTGTCACCCAGGCTACAGTAGTGTTCTAGCCGCTCCATAGCACATCACTTCGTTTGATTTCCATCATAACAGTTATTACAATAATTGCTGCAATGTTACTGATCTGCTTGCCTCCCTATTTATTTGTGGTCCTCCCCCTTCTAAAATCCTTGATTCATGAAAGTGAGGACCCTGTCTGTGTTGTTCCTTGCTATGCCCCCAGTGCTGGCACGCAGTGGGGACCCAAGGAGCGGGTGAATGCGTCGGTCCTTTGCGTTTTCTCTTGCTGCCTCACCTGCTCTGACCCGCTGCATCTTTGCTGTCCTCTGCAGTAGCTGACCCACCATGGCGATGACTCCCGCAGCTGCTTTCGAGGCCCTCATGCACGGAGTGACCAGCTGGCATCTCCCCCAAAGCGCGGTCCCATGCGAGCTGCTTCTTACTGGAGAGGCCGCCTTCCCGGTGATGGTGAATGGCAAGGGCCAGGTCCTCATCGCGGCGTCCTCCTACGGCCGCGGCCGCCTGGTGGTGGTGGCCCACGAGGGCTACCTACTGGAGGCCAGCTTGGCTCCCTTTCTTCTCAATGCAGTGGGCTGGCTCTGCCCCTCTCCCGGGGCTCCCGTCGGAGTGCACACCTCCCTGGGCCCGCTAGTTAGCATCCTGCAGGGCTCTGGGGTTGCTGCACAGGTTCAGCCAGAACCGGGAGACTCCATGGGGGTCTACTGCATCAATGCCTACAACGAAACCCTGACTGCAGAGCTGACCCAGTTCGTGAAATGTGGGGGAGGCTTGCTCATCGGGGGCCAGGCCTGGTACTGGGCCAGTCAGCATGGTGGTGACAAGGTGCTGTCGTGGTTCCCCGGGAACCGGGTGACCAGTGTGGCCGGAGTGTACTTCACCGACACCTATGGGGACAGCGGCTCTTGCAAAGTCTCTAAGAAGGTGCCCAAGATCCCACTCCAGGTCCGGTGAGTAATGTATCCCTATGGCGAGTCTTCCCCAGCGACCCCCCTGAAACCAGGACTGAGCCTCCGTTCCCTTTGCCACAGAGTTTCCACTTACTCCCTAGAGATCAATGATCACAGTCGGTAACTATCCCCTACAAGCTCGCGGGCGCCCATGTAGCCACCCTGCGTGGAAAGCCCCGTGCATGCAGTGGCGTTGCCTGTCAGGTGTGCTGCTTTATTCCCAGGGCCTGACAGGTGCAAGAGAGCAACCCATATCTGTAGGCTGCAGAAATGCATGAATAAATATAGGGATGACCACCTGGCCCAAATCACATAAGACAAGGGTGGCCTGAAACACTAGTGGGAACCCAGACAGCCTCCTGTTACGGACGAAACTGCCAGGGCAGCTGCGTCTCAGAGGCGGCCAGCCTCAGCCAAAAGCCACTGGAACTGACCAACCGCATCACCTCTGAGGTCTAAGAGCCCCTTATGTGGAGCCCAGCCCCTCAGTTCAGATTCCTGCCTCCTTCACCCTGCTGGGGGTTTTCCGTGAACTTTCCTGCCAACAAATCCTAGTCAGAGGTCCCTGAACTGACCTAGCAGGTTTGCTAACGTCAGATTCCTGCTGACAGCTCAGGAACTCCTTCTGAGAGTTGCTCTGTCTGCCCCGGGGAGGGGCAGGCTCTGACAACTCCCTCGTCCCACCCCCAAAAGGTGAGAGCTGCCTGCGCACCTGGTGCACACCCCCGAGGGGTCACCGCGTCACCTTCATATGCCAGATCAGGTCCAGAGGCACGTGCCACTTTAATGCCATGACACAGTGTAGTCTGCAGAAAACATTAAACTCAGATCCGTAGCTCATCACCTCTATACCCTGTGTACCCTACGAGGCCTAGAACATAGTAACATCAGGAACTGCTCATCTAACAGTAAATACGTACGAGTAGCTTAGGCTTATGTATCACACGGATATTCCGTGTCACCTCCTTCGCTTCTCACCGCAGTCCCCTGAGGACTCCCAACTTGCAAGCAGTACCGTTCTGTTTCCATATTCGAGATCCCCACATGCAGCGTCTCCAGGGACAGACTGTGAAACGGGGCTAGATCCCGGAATCTCCCTCTCCACAAAATCTGACCAAATGAATGAAAAATAGTAAGTAAGCAGCTGACATGGGAGGTTTTAGTGTTGGTGCCTGTGTCACTAAGCACTGGCCAGCGGAGAGGCGGGTGACTCATGTGTGACCCAGTGTCCAGCCTCCCCTGACACCATCCCACCACATGTGCACAGCTAAAAGGAAAAACTCGAAACCGCCAATCCAAGAATGGGCATCCATGCCCTCTTGTGGCGTAGGAGAATGAACACATTGGGTGAGTGGACCTTTAAGAAGAAACAGCCCTCCAGTGTGAAAGCAGCAGTGATTTCAGGATTTGGTGGAGGCAGAAGGGATGCTGACCTTGCCCACGTCCAAGCACGGTGGGGGGTTGGACCCCTCGAGTGTGCCCCATGGTTGGGTGGAGGGTCCAGTCCCCAGCAAGGACAGTAGAGGCCCACTGGTCTCCGCCCTTCCGGTGCTAAGAAAGTGGAGAGAAGCAACATACAGACCTCAGTACAGTTGGAGAAGCTGGGTGGATGCGTGTAGAGAAGGAAGCACATCCTGCTGGGGTCTCACAACATCCCAAAGAACCTGCCCACGCTACGTCGGCACATGCGGAAGATCCACCTGCCCCAGCAGCGCAGACTCCATGCAGCGACCACGTACAAATGCCGTGGTTTTATAACAGAGTCATAGCATGGAAAGACAACAGAATCAGTCAAACCGGGAAGGAAAAGGTGACCCGGTGAACAGAAGCAGAAGTTCGAGAATGCTTCAAGAAGGCTACGAAAGCTTTCTAGAAAATACATGAACTAAAATGAGAGCCAGCATGAGGAGAAAAATTAAGTACCAAGCGCCGCAGGTAAAAGTAGCCAGGTTGCCGCCATCAGGAGTGGAGGAGACGAGGCCAGCCTGCGGTCACACTCACAGCAGCTCACCTGCCCCTGAGCTGTCTGATCGTTGCTGGCACCGCTATGGCAGTCTATTAAGCGGCATGCAGAAAGCCGTCACCTGTGTCCCTCGTGTCACCTGTCTGCTCAGGTGCAGTTTGGTGTGTTGCCCAAACATCACCACCTCTCCCTTCCTGTCTTCCTCCATGCCTTCTGCTCTTCCCACTCGGAAGGAACACGCTTTTCCTCCTTCAGAAATGCAGTATTATTCGCACCTTCATACCTATGTAAAGCCTCTTTTGCACAAAATACACCTGTTGACTGCTATATGCCCAGCTGGGGCTTCATGCCAAGACTCAGTCACTGATGGGTGATTTCTGGTGTGTCAATGACACGGGCTGTCCATCAAACAAACCCTGGATTTGATTCCTGACCTTGCCAGTAACTTACTACGAAACATGGGGTAAATTGCTTCACTTTTCTAAGTCTCATTGGTAAAGCAAAAGTAATACTTTTCAGGTTTATTATAATGATTAAGAGAGAGAATCCCTATGTATAAATGTCTTGTATATATTAAACCTCCTTAAATAATAGCTACTTCTATTACATTATTATCCAGACCTAAACAGTGTAAGTAGATATTAGACAAGACTTAAGTATTGGTAAATATATATGAGATCACTCACATCGCTCCTGCCTGTTGAGAACTACCCGGCCTCCCCATCCTGCTCTGGCTGCGAGTCCACCCCACTCGATTCCACACGGGCCCCCTTTCTGTGCCGCACGCTCTTCCTGGAGGCCTCTGCACTGGATTCTGCCCCCTGATCTGGTCCTTTCCCCGATATCTGCCTGGCTGAATAACTCAACTTCTACAACTCGGGGCTCACATGGCGTGTCCCATGCTGCCCGTCCCGATCACCCTTGTTTAAAATTTCAGAACTGTGCCAGGCGCCGTCTTCAGCATTTAATACAGAATGACTTGTGAGTACTGGTGACGCTGAGGGGAAGCTGAAGCACCCTCGTAAGCGGCAGTCCAGCTCAACAGTTTTGTCTTCAGAGAGCTCATTTCAGTGGTCCATTGACTGACTGTGTGCCCTTTGTCCCCCATGTCACTTTCCAGGTGTGGGGAGGACCTCAGGCAGGACCAGCACCAGCTCCTGGAAGGGATCTCAGAGCTGGACATCAAGACAGGAGGAATCCCCTCGCAGCTGCTGGTGCACGGGGCGCTGGCCTTCCCCCTGGGGTTGGATGCCTCACTCGGCTGCTTCCTGGCTGCCGCCCGCTATGGCCGGGGCCGGGTGGTCCTGGCTGCCCACGAGGGCATGCTCTGTGCTCCCAAGATGGAGCCCTTTTTGCTCAATGCTGTGCGCTGGCTGGCCAGAGGCCAGATGGGCAAGGTCGGCGTGGACGTGAGTCTAAAAAACCTGTGTGCCCTGCTGTCGGGGCACGGCCTGCAATGCAGTCTGGAGCCCCAGCTGGTGGGCGGCTTGGCCGTCTACTGCTGTAAGGCTTACAGTGACACGCAGGCGAAGCAGCTGCAGGAGTTTGTGGCTGAGGGCGGCGGCTTGCTGATCGGGGGCCAGGCCTGGTGGTGGGCCTCCCAGAACCCGGGCCGCTCTGCATTGGCTGGTTTCCCTGGTAACGTCATCCTCAACCGCTTTGGCCTCAGCATCCTACCTCACACTCTCACACCAGGCTGTTTCCCCGTGCCCACCCCCCAGATGCGGAGCTACCACTTCCGCAAGGCGCTGTCAGAATTCCAGGCTGCCCTGAACCAGGGGAATGGGAACTTGGAAAAGAACTGGCTGGCAAAACTGGGAGCTGATGGGGCCGCCTTCCTGCAGATCCCTGCAAGGGACGTCCCTGCATACATGTCCATGCACCGACTCCTACGGAAGATGCTGCAGTTGTCCGGCCTCCCCGCTGTCAGCCGGGAAAACCCCGTGGCCAGTGATTCCCATGAGGCCGCGGTGCTCTGCCTGGCCACCCAGCTGGCCCGCTCTGGGACTGACTGCTCCAAGCTGGTGCAGGGGCTGGGAACCGGGACCTGCCCCTCCAGCCTGGACCCCTCAGAACACCCCATCACTGTGTACATCGATGGAAACAACCCAGGTAGGGAGCGAGGGGAGAGCGCTGGGAGCTTTGCAGGTCAGGGGAAGGTGGGGTCAGCAGGTGCTGCGGCCCAGGCGGGCAGCTCCATTGTTTATTAGCTACTTTCAGGAAGACGGGTTGGCTTCCACTTAGGGTTTAGGAGGGACGAGAGCAAGAAGCACGGCTGAGTTAAGGTCTGCAGGGCAGGGGCCACACCTGAGGGAGGGGCTGTGAGGTTCCAGGTGGGGCAAGAGCTCAGCCTCTCCTGTGGCTCTTCTCAGGCAGCAGCGAGTCCTGGGTGAGTACTGGGCTCTACGTCCTAAACGGACACAACGCGGAAGTCTCGCTGCCTGAAGCTGTGGCCTGTTCCGGCCTGAAGGTAAGGCCAGAGCACCCACTGCCCACATCCCAAAGCCTCAGGGCTGCTTCACTGTCACCGGCTCCCTGCCGGGGAGCCAGCTGCCCTTTTCACAGGATGCACAGATGACGCAGCTAAATCTCAGGGGGCCTTAGGTGGTAGTGATGGCACCAGGTGCTGACATCAGGTCCGGTGCTCAGACCTAAGCCCGAGACTTCTCTGAGTGGTGGGCTTGCCTCCTGACGGGGCTGTGCAGACACAGCGCGTGTGAGGAGGAGACCCCGTTGCACATCACAGCTGCACCCGCTTCTCACAGCACACTGGCCCTCTTTCCCGTGACACCTGAAGGGTGTGCTTAATCCTGTCACCCATAAAAAGAGTGCCTCTGTTCAGAGGGTCACTTCCTTCCACAGTCAGGGTCTCTCTTGTGCCAGGCTCCTTCCCGGGGCTCACGTGCACTAAACCTAAGGAGAGTAAGTGCAGAACTCCAGACAAAAGCGGACTCAGTCCACCAGACCCAGAGGGCAGCCCTGGGCAGAGGAGGAAGGCAGACTCAGCCCCTCCCCTGCCGGGGCAGATCTCACTGCCTGTCCTGTCTGTGCACGCTGGGGAGACAGGACCCCTCGGGCTCATCCTCAGCATCGCACTCAACACTCGGGCCGAGGACCCGGTAGCAGAGCCTGGGGTGCTGCCTGGCGTGAAGGCACACAGGACCCCGGTCAGTGTCAGACTCAGGAGCCTGTTCTACTCCCTGGAAAAGTGCTTCCACGTGCCTTTCAGGCCATGGGACATTTGGAGTGCTAAGATGCCGTAGATTTCCACATGTAAGAAACCATAGGTTTCCTCAGAGAACGGGGAAGCTGGAATTTGTCCTTTAATTTACATTTTATTTTTCTACCAGGGTTTACATTCAGTGCTGTTCTGTATGAGTTCAAGGTGTACAGCACAGTGGTCAGACAATCTCATACTTTATACATGGTACTCTCCCCAAGGGTTCAAGTGCCCACCTGGCACCATGCACAGTCATTGCAATGTCATTGACTGTGTCCCCTGCGCTGTGCTTCACATCCTCGCAGCTGCTTTGTCACTGCCAGTGTCACCCAGTCTCCCACCCGCCTTGTCTCCTGTGGCAACCATCAGTCTGTTCTCTGTATCTATGAGTCTGTTTCGATTTTGTTTAGATTGCACACAAAGGTGAAATCCTGCGGTATTTGTTGTACTGTGACTCATTTCCCTTGATTTCCTTCTTTCACTCTAGTTCTTCTTGATCTAGTTTTGGAGGATTGAATGTCTCTAAGAAGTCATCCGTTTCTCCAGATTGGCCAATTTATTGGCATATACCTGTTCCTAACATTTTCTTATAATCATTTGTGGTGTCCGTTGTTACTTCTCCCCCATTTCCGATTTTATTTATTTGGGGCCTATTTTACTTTTTCTTGATAAGTCTGGTTAAAGGTTTAGCAATCTTGTTTATCTTTTCAAAGAACCAGCTCTTGGTTTCATGGATCTTTTTTATTATTTTTATTTAGACCCTATTTCATTTATTTCAGCTCTGATCTTTATTATCTTCTTCCTTCGGCTCACTTTGGGCTGTTTGTCGATCTTTTTCTAGTTCCTTTAGGTGTAAGGTTAGATTGTCTATTTGAGATTTTTCTTATTTCTTGACAGAGGCCTGTATTCCCTCTTGGGACCGCTTTTGCTACGTCCCATAGATTTTGGTTGTGTTTCCATGTTCCTTTGTCTCAATATATCTTTTGATTTTTTTTCCCTTGATGTCATTGTTAACCCATTCATTGTTTATTATCATGGGTTTTTGTGTTTTTCAGTTTATTTCTTGTAATTGATTTCTAGTTATACCATTGTGGTGAGAGAAGATGGCTGATATGATTTCAGTCTTCTTAAATTTATTGAGACTTGTTTTGTGTCCTAACATGTGGTCTATCATAGTGAATGTTCCACGTGCACCTGAAAAGTATGTATATGCTGCTGCTTTGGGGTGAACTCCTCTGAAAATATCAATATAATCCATCTGGTCTTTTCAGGCTGCTGTTTCCTTGTTGATTTTCTGTCTGGAAAATCTATCCATTGATGTCGATGGGGTGTTAAAGTCCCCGACTGTGACTGGATTCCTGTTGGCCTCTCCCTTTCTGTCCATCAAGATTCACTTTGTATATTTAGGTGCTCCTGTGTTGGGTGCATAAATGTTTACAAGGGTTATATCCTCTTACAGGATTAGTCCCTTTATCATTATGTAATGTCCCTTTTTTGTCTGTTATTAGAGCCTTTGTTTTAAGGTATATTCTGTGGTAACTTTTTTATGATTTCCATTTGCATGAAAAATATTTTTTTAACCCTTCACTTTCCATTTTTGTCTGTCATTTGATCTGAAGTGGACTCTTGTAGGCAATATATATATATATATGGGTCTTGTTTTCTTGTCCATTAAGCCACCCTGAGTCTTTTGATTAGAAAATTTAATCCATTTACATCTAAAGTGATTATTGATAGGTACATTTCTATTGACATTTTATTCTTTGTAATGATGTTCCTCTTTTTCTTTCTTCTTCTTAAAGAAGCCCCTGTGAGATTTCTTGCAATGCTGATATGGTGGTAATGAACTCCTTTAGCTTTTTCTTGTCTGAGAAGCCCTTTATTTTTCCTTCATTTTTCAGTAATAGCCTCACTAGGTAGAGTAGTCTTGGTTGTAGGTCCTTGCTCTTCACCATTGAATATTTTATGCCAATCCATTTGGGCCTGAAATGTTGCTGTATGGAAATCAGCTGACAGTCTTATGGGAGCTCCCTTGTAGCTAACTGTCTCTCTCTTGCTGCTTTTAAGATTTTTTCTTTGCCCTTAAATTTTGCCATTTTAATGATGATGTGTCTTGGCATGGGCCACTTTGGGTTCATTTTGTTTGGAACTCTGTGCTTCCTGGACTTGTGTACTTCTTCTTTCACCATGTCAGAGAAGTTTTCAATCATTAGTTCTTCAAATATGTTCTCATTCCCTTTCTCTCTTCTCCTTCCGCTACCCCTATGATGTGAATGCTGTAACCCTTGATGTTGTCCCAGAGTTCCCTTAAACTATCCTCATTGTTTTTAATTCTTTTTTTCCTTTTTGTGCTCTGATTGGGTGTTTTCTGCTACCTTGTCTTCCAAATCACTGACTCAACCTTCTGTTTCATGTAATCTGCTGTTGAGTCCTTCTAGTGTATTCTTCATTTCAAATATTGTATTCTTCAGTTCTGACTGGTTCTTTTATCATTTTTATGTCCTTTCTTATGGTTACCATTTCTTTGTTGAAGTTCTCACTAAGTTCCGTCAACATCTTTATAATCATTGTTCTAAAGTCTGTATCTGGTACCTTGCTTGCCTTCATTTCATTTAGTTGTTAATTTTTTCCCCTGGGGATTTTTCTTGTTCTTTTGTTTGGCCATGTTTCTTTATTTCCCCACATTGGCTGCTTCTCTGTATTTATTTCTGTGTATTAGGTAGATCTTCTATGTCTCCCAGTCTTAGTGGGGTAGCCTTATGCAGTAGGTGTCCTGTGAGGCTCAGTGGCACAGTCCCCCCGAACATTTGAATGGGTGCTCCAGGAAGGTCTCTTGTGTGGGTCATGTGATCCCTCCTATTGTAGCTGAATCTTGATTGCTGTTGGCCTATCCTTGACTGAGGTGGACCCTCGGGCTGGCTCAATGTGAAGATTGACCCCGATCACAGCGTAAGAGCTGCTATGCAGGGGCTAACCCCATGAAGCAGAATTCACCCCAATGAAGTCTGGTACCTACTGATATTTCCCATGGGGCATGCCATTTGGAGGTTATAGGGTCACATTCAAAGGTGTGTTAGTTTTGGAGCCTCTTGGAGGGACTCCAGTACAGATCAATGTCAGATACTACCTGTGATCAGCCCTGGATACCTGTTAGGAGTTAAAAAGTGACCCTTATTTTGTGGGTGCCTCTGCTGGGGCTGGATGCATGTGGGAAAGGCCAAGCTACATACCAAAGCATCTTTCCACTACTACCAAGCCTGGGGCACCACAGAAAAAGGCCCAAGGCACTCTGAGATCCACCTCTACCAGCTGGCTTCCTGCTTGGCTCAGTCACAGAAAGTGCCTCTGGTGGTACATGAGTTGCATAAGGTAGGTTCTCAGTGAATCACCAGGAACGGGCCAGTAGGCTGTAATCACTGGTAAAGTAATCACTTCACCAGGCTGATACAGATTCAAACTTGGCCCTGGTGCTGGGTCTGAGGTCACTCAGCAAAGGTCTCAGGGAACACCAAGTCAGGCACCACTTCTGCAGCCCGTGGACCTTTATGGTGGGTCAGGGTTTCAGGGAGTTGTCAAGGTGAGGCCAGCAGAATTCATCAGGCTAAACAGATTTGGCTGTGTGGGGGGAGGGTCTGCAGAGGGACCATGGTGCCAGTTAGGGCACCCAGGGTAATATGGCTCTCATCCCAGAGCGACGTAGCCCAGTCACTCCCTGTGCCTCCCTGACAGACCCCCCAAGTCCACCTGGACTTCCTCACGGGCCTTCCAGAAAAACTGCGCCTCAGGCCCAGCGTGGCTGCAGCTGCCTGATTCCTCCACAGGGCATGAGCTTGGCAGGACCTCTGGGAGCTGGGAGGATGGGGCTAGTGCACTTCCTCAGGCTGATGTCACTTGGAGGGGTGAGCCAAGCCCCGGAGAGATGGTGTCTGTGGGTGTCATGGAACTCAGCACAAGGTCTTTGGTGGCTGCCCCTGCAGCCCTCTCTCCAAAGGCACACGACCCAATCTCTCCCTGCGTGATTCCAGTCTACTGTGAGCTGCGGTCCCTCCTGCGGGACACAAGAGTGTTGCACCAGCCATTTAAGAGGGCACCTGGGCATCTGGCAGTCTCCTGTCCCTCGCTGGTGGGTGGCATCCCGTGTGATTTTCACAGCCAGATGTTACGTGGGCTGCTCTTCCCAGCGCCGTGCTGCAGGCTGGGAAGTCTGGCGTGGGGTTGAGACTGCACATTCTTCAGAGGCTGAGATGTGCTTTGCAACTGAGACACCCTTTAAGATTCTCAAGCACTGCAGGTGCCCGCAGGGTCAGCCCTTTTTCTATGTCCACCCCCCACACCAGTCTCAATGTGAATTCTTGCGTAAAGCCTTGTTTATAAGATTTCTGTTCTCTAGTCTTTAGTTGTTCATTCAGGTTGACTGTTCTATAAGTTGGATGTAATTCTGATTTGGTCCTGGGAGGAGGCGAGTGTCACTTCCACCTGGTCGGCCACCGTCTTGGAGCTCTTAGAGTTTTTCTAATACCCTTTATCCGCACAGCACCACACCCAACCCTGCACGCACACCACAGGGACTTAGTTCCTCCCACACACGGTGGAATCACCTCTCCAGGTACAGATTGGCTGCCACACCGATGACTTGACCATGGCCAGCAAGCTGTCTCGAGCCCCGGTGGTGACTCACCAGTGGTGTATGGACACGACCAGACAGTCGGTCTCTTGCCTCTGGGGTGGCCTTCTCTATGTCATCGTGCCCAAAGGCAGCGAGCTGGGACCCACGTCTGTCACCATTAAGAGGGCTGTGCCTGCCCCGTACTACAAGCTGGGTGAGTGGACTGAATGTTGAGGGAAGGGGGGACGCTGAGGATGCTGTGGTATAGTTAGGGGCGAGCTGCTAAGGAGGAGAGGGATATGGACAGGTGGACAGAAGGAGGGAGAACTGTTCCAGATTGAAGTGGAGGAAGGAGAAACTGAACACCCTGCGTCTGCAGACACTTCAGGGTAGAACCGAAGGAAGGGTCTGGAGGCCTGTCCTTCCCTTCATGGCATGAAGACCCACGTGATAATAGTTCATTATTTCAGCATCCTCCTCCTGGAGTTCAAGTTGTGTTTTTCAGCAAGGGAAGCTGGGGAAGTGGATGACACATCCATGGTATTTACTCCCAGGAAAGACGTCCCTGGAGGAGTGGAGGAGCTGTATCCAGAAGAGCCCAGCTCCCTGGGGGGAGCTGGCAACCGACAACATCATCTTGACGGTGCCAACCGCCAACCTGCGGGCCCTGGCGGACCCCGAGCCCGTGCTCCGCCTCTGGGACGAGATGATGCAGGCGATAGCCAGGCTGGCGGCCCAGCCTTTCCCGTTCCGCCGCCCCGAGAGGATCGTTGCCGACGTGCAGATCTCAGCCGGTGGGTGCCCCGGGGAAGGGCTCCTAGTTGGGGGACACCCTTTACTACTTTGCCTTTGTTTAATGTTGGGTGAGGCATAATTTTACCAGTAAAGGTAAAAAGACACAAAATGCAGGGGCCTTGATGGGATGTGAAGATGTGTACATGTCGGAAGGCAAATCCTTTACCTCTACAAGGGGGGATTTAGGAGGACTGGTGGGACGGTCTCGGAAAGACATGGCACCAGGGGTTCGCAGATGACAACGAGGGCTGTTTCAAGGAGAGGCGGGGAGAGAAGTATTTCCTTCAAGCTTAAGTGGCAGTGAAAAGAGGGGGTAAAGAGGTTTGAGTACCGAGTGATGTAGAGGAAAGAAGGGAATCTAAAGGGAAAAAATATAAGGAAATCTAGGTCCAACGTGGGAAAACTGTCTCTGGACCCCAGTTTGCTGCTCTTTAAAAAGCACGAGGTTCTCTCTGTGGAAGAGTGCACACGCGGACACCAGTGGCTTCCGCAGGAGAGATGGTACTGTTCTAGCCTCGAGGATCCTGCGTTCAGACTCGGGGCATGACGTCGCAGCCTCGCACGCGTAGGGGACAGGCACGCAAAGGCCGTGCTGAACTGCGGCGAGAATGAGCGTGCGCGGCGCATTCACGTTCTTCAGGGCCAGAGTGAGGAGGGGGTGAGGACTCCAGTCTCTGACCAAGTCGGGAAAGCCGTCCGTTTTCCAATGAGCACAGAAATGCTGGGGCTGCTGGCTGCGGCCGGGATGGTGTGGAAAAGTCACATGGCGGAGAGGAATGAGGGGGCATTGGTTTGGGTGCCCCCCACCGCCCCATCACTCATCTCTTCCTGTTGGGTTCGCAGGCTGGATGCACTCGGGGTACCCCATCATGTGCCACCTGGAGTCGGTGCAGGAGCTCATCAGTGAGACCGACATGAGGGACAGTGGTCTGTGGGGACCCATCCACGAGCTGGGCCACAACCAGCAGCGGCATGGGTGGGAGTTCCCGCCGCACACCACCGAGGCCACCTGCAACCTCTGGTCAGTCTACGTGCATGAGACGGTCCTGGGTATCCCCAGAGCTCGGGCCCACCCTGCACTGAGCCCTCCAGAGCGAGAGAAGAGGATCAAAGAGCACCTGGCGAAGGGAGCCCCCCTGTGTAACTGGAGCGTATGGACGGCTCTGGAAACGTATCTACAGGTACTGAGCCGAACCTCGGGGAGGTGGGGCCATCAGGACCCTCTGTTCTGTGTCATCCTTCACCACCACCGCCACCAGCCCGGGCCCACAACATCCCCTGGACACAGGAGACTGGGCGTGGGGAGGTGCTTCTCAGGTCATACATTTCTAGATGGAGACGGTAACACCTGACCCACTCACCTCCTGTGATTTTGTGATCGCAAGTAAGAGGAAATGAAAAGGGCTATGAAAAAAGTAAGTAGAGAGAAATACAGCCTGTTGGTATCTTGGTCCAGAGCAGAAGTTCTGAGTGAGGCATCCCTGGGATTGACTCAACGGCTCTTCCACTCACTGCTTTTGACCTTGGACCCCTAATAAGTGCTCTGGAAGGGTCACTGTTCTGTTTGGCTTTGTTTTCCATCACCTTAGTTTCATGGGTCAAGTGCATGTTCTGTCCCTTCATAGTAACAGTGATGCGTCTGTGGGACAACTAAAGAAGGTGTGGTAGGGGATCGCTCTCTTAGGGGGGTCCTCAGATGTCCATCACCCATCCTGCACCCACAACGTTGTCAGAACGAACGAACAAACAACCAAGTGACCCAGTGGGAGAAGGCCCTGAGCCGAGTCCACTTCCTGTGGAATATTAAGCACGAGTCCCCGCCTCCTCCCCCAGGGCTGCATGGAATGTTAAAGTTTCGGCGTCGTCACAGCTGCCCCCCATGTCAGAGCTCCCACGCCATCCCCCTCGCCCTGCAGACACCCTTCACGGAGGCGCACACTGCGTCCGGGAGTTTGAGCAGCCTGTCCAGTGTCATCCATTTCAAGGACGGACCCAGAACCTAAAACCGGAAGTTAATTCCCAGTCCCTCTGTTTGATTTTTTCTTTCACTCATTTTCTGCAGAGTGAAAGTCAATGAAATAACTTTGCATTGAGTCAGTCCTGGGCTCTCACAGAGCCAGCACGGCGGCCTGCAGGGGAGGCAGACCTGAGACGGCAGGAGGCTGCCACCACCACCCCCATCTACCCACTCACTGTGGAGCCCCGAATATCGTTTTGCAACAGCTATGGAAACACTTAAGTCTTGGCGTGGGAGCCTCAGCCTCAGCACAGGCAGACACCTGCTTCCTCTACCTGGCAGAGTCCTGCTCCCGTCACTCCTCCTGCTCTGGCCTTGGCCCAGGTCCTCATTACCCTTCCCTGCCCGTTCCACAAGCCTCCTAAGTTGATCCAGCATCGTGCCTCTGCCCCTACAGCCCATCTTCCAAAGCAGCCTTACTACTCCCCGCTGAACACTCTCCGAGTGCTCTCCTTCCCGTACGGGATAAAGGCGACGCCCGCTGGCAGAGTGCGGAGGCCCCCCATCATCAGAGTGTCACCAGCACCTCCGGCTCCACCTCCGGGTCTCCTCCCCCTCTAACAACCCCCCCCCCCCCCCCCCCCCCCCCCCCCCCCCCCCCCCCCCCCCCCCCCCCCCCCCCCCCCCGCACACCAAGCTGCCTCCTGCTGTGAGCGCACCTCGCTGTTCGGGCCTCTGGGCCTCCCCATGTTCCCTTCCTGCGGCTGAAACTTGCTTGAATACCTTGTCTATTACCTGTCAGATCACCTGTCAAAATTCAGATCTACTGCCCTCTTCTCCCCCTTACTTTTCCAAATACGAGGGAGAACCCCAAAACAGAATTTATCTATAAAATGCTGCGTATTTATTCTTACATGTTGAAACTTCAGTCACCTTCAAAGTACTCTCCGTTTGATGCAGTACACTTATCAAGACGTTTTTTCCCGCTGCTCAGAACAGTTTCTGAACTCCTCGATTTTCATGCCTTTTAGTGCTTCTGCCATGTTTTGCTTCACCTCGCTCACAATCAGCAAAATGTTTCCCTTTTCCATCCAGGGAGACAAGCAAAAAGTTGCCCGGGATGAGATCGGGTGGATAGGGAGGGTGGGGCCCAGGGGTCCTGCCGTTTTGGGGCAGGTGCACTTATAAATCACCCATCATGGAATGGGCAAGCCCAAGAGTCTTCAAAAAAAATTCACTGAAGCTGGACGCAGCCTCTCACAACAACGCCAGCTGGTGGGCTGATACAGATGAGTTCCTAGAACTCTCACCCAGCAAGAGGAGGCGTGCACTGCAAGGGGCCCGCCCTCCAGAAGATAATTCCAGGTTTTGGGGGGTCCCCCCTCGTATGTATGACATGAGGGTTTCTCATTCAGGCCCAAACCTGCCTGATGCCTGGGAAAACTCTTAGGATCTGGGGGCCTAACATTTTAAATTAAATATAATAATAACAACAACTGTCACAGAGTATTTAACTCTATTCAGATATTAGGTCCCCATGAAGCACCCCACTAGACTCAGGGGTACAGGTGCTGTGGCCAAGAGGTGGGATGAGCCGATGACTGTACTTATGTGTAGGGGTTGGTGGGAGCAGGGGACAAAGAATGGGAGTGGGGCTACCGAATGAGTAAGGGGCAGTCACCACCGTGAACGAGAAACATTCTCACGAGCAACACGCAGCCGTTACTTTTGGAGACCTGACGCCTCATGCTGCCCCTTCGTTCTCTTCCCAGCTCCAGGAGGCCTTCGGGTGGGAGCCGTTCACCCAGCTCTTTGCCGAATACCAGACCCTCTCCAGCGTCCCCAAAGACAACACTGGCAAGATGAATCTGTGGGTGAAGAAGTTCTCCGAAAAAGTGCAGAAGAATCTGGCTCCCTTCTTCGAGGCCTGGGGCTGGCCGGTGCAGAAGGAAGTGGCTACCAGCCTGGCCTGTCTGCCTGGGTGGGAGGCAGACCCCATGCGGGGCCACGTCCGTCCACACTGAGCAGCCAGCGTGCAGAGGTGGCAGCTCCACACCCTTGGCTGGCCTCGGGTACTCGAGCCTGAATCCCACTTCCTCCCGGTCTTCAGGAAGCGGTGAAGGTCACAGACATGATGAATCAGATGTTCTCAGGAAAACACCCCATTGCTTCTTGGCAGTTTCTCTGTGTATCCAGGAGCCTTGCTTCCGGCGGTGCTCCTCTGGAGGAGACTACTCTCTGGTGGGGCAGAGTGCCTCCTCGGAGAGAGCTGACCCGGGAATGTCTCAGAACTTCTGAGTCTCACCTGCACTTCTCTCTGTTCTCAGATAACTTCCTCTTACGTCACTAGTGCCCTTTGCCTGGTGCCTGTCACATGAGAGGTGCTCAGGAAGCGTTTGTGAGTTGAACGAACAGTGGTGACACCTCCGAGGTAGGAGCAGGGGCTGTGCCCCAGGCGTTGGTGAGGTGACTTCTGTGGGTTAGGAAACCTGAGCTAGAACACTCTGACCCAGGTACTGTCATTCCCATCTCATGGCTGAGCAAACGGACCCTGAGGGGTAGTAAATAACTTCTGAGGTCGCAGATCTAATGAGAGGAAGAATCATCTTGGCTGAAGCCCGTAGCTTATCCTCCAGAAATGACTTACAATTTAAACAAAAATTCACCTAGAAAACGGGAGAAAGGAACTTCACCAAAGTTCTACTTAGCCCATGTTCACCGTTGATGTTTTATGACACATCCAATGTGACGTCCAAGAGGGTATCGGAATCTAGTTCCCTCTTTGCGTCCACATGCCATGAGCCTTTGCGTAGAGAAGGGATTTGAACCCAGGCAGCTGTACTTCAGAGCTGGTATCTTTAACCGTGATGCCAGGGAGGGTCCAGGGATGAATCATGCAGAGTATAACCGGTTGTCATAGAGACGAAGGCAACGCTGCCCTTCCCCCACTCTCTGTAGAGCAAGCTGGAGCCCTTCTCTCTCTCACAGAGATGGACAGGGCTCCGCTGCTGGTTTCCAAGTTCATGGTCGCTGTCACTGCCACCCCTCTGACTGCTGTTGGATGCATGAAAACCAACTTGCTGCCAACAGTAGGGATAATCTATGATTTCTGAGATATGCTAAGTCTAGAGAAATTATTCTAAAAAAGCTATTTATTACCAATAGAATAGACGGCATGGATGGAAATGGAGAGTATTGTGCCAAGTGAAATAAGCCAGTTGGTGAAAAAAAAAACACATCGTGTGATCTCACCTATAACGGGAACCTGATGAACGAAACCCAACTAGAGAGCACAGCAGAACCGGAGGCAGGGAGACAGGGAACAGACTGACAGTGACCCAGGGGAGGCGGGAGGGGAGTGAGGGTGAACAGGGGAAGGGAGCCCTGAGAGAACACGTATGAATGGCTCGTGGACATGGACCACAGGGTGGGGTCTGACGGTGAGAAGGGGGGTAGACTGGGTGGGGGGAGGGCAAGGGGAGAAACACTGGGGCAACTGTAACCAAACAATAAATGATACAAACTTCCAGGGAAAAAACACAATAGAATAAGTACTGCATCTAGCTTGTCTGGCTTTGGAACTGCTTCTTACAGCGCCCTTGGACCCCATTTTCACCGTCTCTCTGTGTATAAGGTACCGGTTTGGGGGGTTTTGGGGTGCATTTTTTTGTCTTTTGTCTTTGTGGCCTCCCATCAGCTACATTATTACTTTGTCAAAAGCCCCGCCAGTTCCCCTTCGCTGTCTCCACGCTCAGCACGCAGTCCACGTGGTTTGGAAGGCGGGGCACAGGGTCTGGTGGGGCTCAGCGGATCCTCTGAACCTTCTGACCTTGACCGCTCCAAGCAGTGGGAAGTTGCCCGAGCCGGGCTGATGCCGGGCCCTCGGCGGCCTCCCCCACGGGACACACTGGGAAGCTCACGTGCTCTCTGCAGCTGGAGGATCAGGGGGAACTGGGGCGAGACGGCCCGGTGCCCTCAGTCAGTGAGCCCAGGTGCAGGAAACTCGGGTTCCTTACTCCGCTTTCCCACATGCTTGGAAGGTATGCGGTAAATAAAACTTTGGAGGCACAACTGTATCGGTGATAGCTTTGAAAAGTAGGGAACAATTCTTTTAAAGCTTTTAAATAGCCTGTTAGGGAGAGTGGGACCAGGAGTGGGGGAGGGGAAGAGGGTTTGCGCAAACTACTTTCTCATACGCTCTTCTCTAGTATTTCAGCATTTCTTTTTTACTTGTATGTTTTCTGCCGTGTTCTACTGTGATAATTTTTCAACAAAGTAAGTCTCACTACGCTCACATCTTCAACCCCCTGACGAGCAAACAGCTCTTCCATGACTGCGGCCGGTGTGTTTCTCCGGACTCGTCCCGGCCACGTCTCCTTCCGCCCTCTCCTCCAGCCGGGATGGGGACACGGATGCTATTGTCCCCTCGCTCACACCCGCCCACGGCTCCGTGCCCCGGAGCCCTCCCTGCCCCGTCTGACCTTCCCTCCACATCACAGGGAGAACTGCCTGGTGCGGGGCTTCCTCCCTGGTGAAACAACCACCATGGACGACAGTGGACCTGAACACACGTGTTTTCTCTATGATTACAGTCTCAGACGTGCAGAACCATCCTATGTAATTTATATACAGCACGGGAAATCAGAACGCTCTTTTCCCCTGTTAAGTATTCAATGACCTTCAAGCTGACCTTACACTGGAATGGTCTGAAATCTTTTGGAAATGTGAATAATGTTTTCCATTGGCTAAATATCAGTA